>JBBPBX010017950.1:19369-46193 GCA_038048925.1 Garcialebias charrua
GTTTTATTTTTAATTAAGGCTAGAGAGGAGCCCCTTTTTTTTTTTTAAACATGTCCCCTTTTTACGCATTTTGGCACGAAGGAGCGCGTCATGACGCACAATGCGCCCCTGACGCGCGTGAGAACAAGTAAAAAAAAAGAGGAACTCTCTGAATGAATTTACACAGGTTGGAGGATTATTTTGTATTATTATTATTTTTTTTGTGTAAATAATATTTATTTTTAATTCAGGATAGAGAGGAGCCTTTTTTTTTAACATGTCCCCTTTTTACGCAGTCTGGCACGAAGGAGCGCGTCATGACGCACAGTGTCATGACGCGCCCTGACGCGCAACTCTGAATGAATTTACACAGGTTGGAGGATTATGTTGTATTATTATTTTTTTTTTTTTGTGTAAATAATATTTATTTTTAATTCAGGATAGAGGAGCCTTTTTTTTTTTACATGTCCCCTTTTTACGCATTTGGCACGAAGGAGCGCGTCATGACGCACAGTGTCATGACGCGCCCTGACGCGCAACTCTGAATGAATTTACACAGGTTGGAGGATTATGTTGTATTATTATTGTTTTTGTAAATAATATTTATTTTTAATTCAGGATAGAGGAGCCTTTTTTTTTTTTTTTACGTGTCCCTTTTTACGCATTTGGCACGAAGGAGCGCGTCATGACGCACAGTGTCATGACGCGCCCTGACGCGCAACTCTGAATGAATTTAAACAGGTTGGATGATTATTTTTTTAATAAATAATATTTATTTATGGTTTGTTTCAATAGAGAACTCCGTGGCAGCCAAGTCGGGCGGCTGCTTCCCGGCCTCCTCCACGGTGTCCCTGCAGGACGGCACCCAGAAGGAGGTGCGGCACCTGCAGTCGGGGGACCGGGTGCTGGCGGCGGACGGCGACGGGAACCTGCTCTTCACCGACTTCATCATGTTCGTGGACCGGGACTCGAGCACGCGCAGACTCTTCCACGTCATCGAGACGGACGCGGGCCAGCGCGTGGCGCTCACCGCCGCGCACCTCATCTTCACCACCGGGAACTCCACCGCGCGCACGGCGGCCGTGTTCGCCAGCAGGGTGCGACCCGGGCAGCGCGTGCTCGTGCGCGCCGCCGGGGGGGAGCGGCTCGTGCCCGCCACCGTGACACGGATTTACACGCAGGAGCGCGTGGGCTCGTTCGCGCCCGTGACGGCGCAGGGCTCGCTGGTGGTGGACCAGGTGCTCGCGTCCTGCTACGCAGTGATCGAGGACCACCAGTTGGCGCACTGGGCCCTGGGGCCCTTGAGGCTCGCCCACAGGGTGTCCTCCATGCTGTGGAGCGCGGGGCCTCCTGGTGACGGGGTGCACTGGTACCCCAAAGTCCTGTACCGGCTGGGCACGTGGCTCCTGGACGCGCGCGCGCTCCATCCACTCGGGATGTCCACGAGCTGAGAGACTATTTAGTAAAATAAGATTTAAAATAATATTAAAAATGGACAAATGAGACAAAAAGGCCCCCCAGCAGGAGTTTGGGATATTTATTTCAGTGACTTCTCCATGTGTCCCCCCCCCATGGACGAAATGGAGCCTTAAAAAAAAAACCTCTTTGAATAATTTATTCTCATGTGAACTCTGCTGCTGTCACAGAAAAAGGATTGTGAAACGGTGCCAGCAGCACATTGTGCATAATCTATTTTTGTATATCTCAACTAGGAATAAAAGTTGAAAAAAGGTTGAAAAAATTAAGAAAAAAAATTAAGAAAAAACACAACAAAAAACAAGAACACCAAGAGACCGGATGTGACGCAGGACGGAGCAGGAAGTGCAGACTGTTTGTTCCATAAATTATATTTTTATACACAGAATTGTAAATTAGTTTTTTTTTTTTTTTTTTGACAGATCGCGCTACAGAATCACACATTTCGTTATTTGAAATAGTTGTAAGATATGAGAATATATTTTAATTTAAGAAATAAGTAGCGGAAAGTATTGGGACAAAAAAAAAACTGCTGTTTTTTTGGTTTATCATCAGATTTTTATTGTTTTTCATGGTTTTAAGTTGGAGACAGATATTCTGTCTTCTTTTATTATTTCCTGTTTGTATATGTTTTCCGTTTTTGTTTTCTTTTGTAGGAAAAAAATATCAAAATGCAGACAATTCAGTATAACAAAGTATAAAGTAGTACGGAAACAGTTTGGTTGAATAAATTAACGAGTAACTCCTGTAAATGTACTAAAATGTTATTTTTCTTTCCATATTTTGTAATAGGGAGATAGTTTTCTATAGAGGAGACCTGCGAGAGATGCACAGTCTGGATAGTCTATAGGCAGACCATAACTTTCATAACAGGGCCATGTGTCAAAAATGTCTAGAGTTTATTATTTATATGTTTACTACAAAGATAAAGAAAATCTTCATACTTGTAGTGTCTTTGTCTAATTGAACCCTAATTAGAGATTTCCCCCACCCCTTTTAACATCCTAAACTGAGTTACAGCCATTTTTGTGTTGGTTCAATTGGCTTGACTGTGGAGGCCATCTTGAATTTGACTGATTCCAAAAATATTTGAGTTGTAGATGTGCACCTATTGATTACTTTCTGAGAGCATGATTAAAATCCGTTCAGTGGTTCGTGAGATATTTTGCTAACAGACACACACACTGTTGACTGTAATAGTTTATGCAAAAGCTTTATAGGCAAAATTAGTGCACAATGTGCACTGCTGTGATTATGTGTTTGGAGCAACTCTCAGCTACCACCATACGACATATTAACTCAATATCTATAAAATTGTCAGAGTTGTATACACGTTTGTGTTTTCTGAAGTTGATGATCTGTGGCAGCCAGCTTAAATCAGATTGAATTCAAAAGTTAAATCAGTTCTAGCTGCACATCCAGAGATTACTCTTGGCAAGTTTTGATTAAATCCATCAAGTGGTTCGTGGGAAATTTTGCTAACAGACAGGCAGAGCATATTACAGTTAATGGGGGGAGTTTTAAACTCAGATCTCGCGCGATCAGTTCGTGCTCACAACATGTGCTGGGGATGAAGCGCTGCTACTACCACACCAAAATTGAGACCGTTATCTGGTCAATTTGACAAGTTATAAGACTTTTTGTGTTTGTAACATTTGCTTAGCTGCAGCAGCCAAATTGAAAGCGGCTGCCAACAAAAGTTAATCAATTGTAGATGCACACCTATTGATTACTATCTGAGAGTCTCATTAGAATCCGTGCGATTGTTCACGAGATATTTTGCTAACAGACACGCACACACAGACGCGGTGACAATTACGCACGGTTATTAGGTTGACTTCCATTCTAATCTTAATAGAGGTAGCGGGTGACCATCTGGGTGGCACTAATTACCATAAATAGTTAAAAACGTGATAATTGCGTTAAGTCAGGCCTGCTGGGAGCAAACATTTTGGCTGTTGCTGGCGCAAAGAAAATGCAGAATATGGCGCTTTGAACTGCCTTTTGCGTGCTTGTGAAATGTGGAGGGCTTGTGTCAAATTTAACGAGCTCTGCCCTCCGCAAATACCAGACAAGTTAAACAGGAGCGTGTTTGTCTGCTTCCCCCGGTGTCTGCTGCAGCTTCAGGTCAAACCTCAGCTCTGTTAGTCCCAACAAATCTCCATAATCCTCCAGTATTTTCATACAGATTTATAGTCTGCTGCTATATGGAGCGTCTCAATGCGCGCATCTTCCTGAAAGCGCCCCGGTGAAGTTTTCATACGATACAATGGCGACATCGTGTGGCCATACATCGGTACTGCAGCTAAAAATGATAAAAACTATAAAACGGTTTTTTTTCCCCCTTCACATTTTAAGAATAAATTATACTACAGTAATGAATTTAAAAATTTTTTTTAACTTTTATTTTGCCAAGAGTTTTAGTTAATAATAGAGGAATAACAAGGGATAAGGGAGCCTATATTGCTTTTTGCCTGTAGATTTTAAAGCAAAATCAAGGTTTTATTTTAGTCCTACAAAAATACTTCAATAATTTTCTGTCCTTATACTTTAATATTTTGAGACAAATGTGTCCTTTGTTAGATGAGCCATTTAAATCTATGAATCCTTCAGGCTCTAACATGTTTTGTCCGTTTAGCAAACGCAATTTTGCAGTCATTAATTCAGCCTTAAATCTGAGTCTCAGATTAATTTACACTACAGACCTGATTTTAACAGAGTGAGGACAACAGTGGACAACAAAATTTGAAATTGAATATTTAACTATTAACTAGCCAAAGTAGTAGCACTGTCACAAAGATCTCATTTCTCTAGTTGAATTTATGACGCATCATAGATTTCGGTTTGACTCATCAAATAGTGTTTTAGCCCCATAGAGGGGATTTCTAAGAGCTGAATATTGACATAGAGCAACTAAAAGGTGATGAAATGCTCAGGTCCTATAGATGGACCTTTCATTTGAGCTTTTTTACAACTTTCAAATGTTCTGCTGCTCTACTTTCCTTTAATTTCTTCTAAATTATTGCTTCTATGTTCTGGACTGGAAATGAGTAGAAAACAAAGAAAAACGTTTCAAGACCATCAGAAGGCCTGGCGATATATTGATCCAGACCACTTCGAAACAGGATCAAAACCTCTGCGCTGACATGCAAAACATATAATGGGAATTGAAAGTTTTACTGATACAAACCCGTCTGTCATCCTGCCTAATCAAAGGTAAAAGGGGCCACTGGAGCGGTTTCTGAGCACTGTTGCAACATGAGCAGGAATTCCATTTTCGTCTCCCCACATTGTGTTGTGCTGTTGATACTACGAGGTGGAAACTCAGGGTGGGACAAAGACGCCCATCTCTCCCAGCGCTGTGACCTTGGGTCCCTGTCAGATACAAAAGCGTCCGCGCAGGGCAGCATTCCTCAAGAGCAGGTAAACAGAGCCTCCTCTAATCCCCCTGGGGGCCCTCAGTCTGCTGGAGCTCAACTGCAGCTTTTACAAATGTTGACATTTGCAAACACGAACAGTCTGGCTTTCTGGAAAACAAAAACTCACGGCTTCTAAGAGAGCGAGACGATATGTTTCTATCGGTGTGGCTCGTCGTCCCGAAACATTGGAGTGAAAGCTTCGACATAAAAGCATAACATATTGGGAGTTAATTTTCAAGATGAGAGGATGAAACAGTTTTTTTTCTAACACAAACTGTACACCTTCTTTGGCATTCAATTCAAAAATACTTGCAGGTTGACGGGAATTCGTCCACGGCGCCTCCTTTTCAACTCATTTGGGGCTGTAGTTGAGATATTTGAGCTTTGGAGATGTTAATTAGCTGATCCTGGCTGTTAAAGCTTGTTGCCATGGTTACGAAACATAAATGACCAAAAGTAAAAAGGTAAAGGTCCTCCATGCTGCGCAGCAACTGATACCAGAGTAACTAATCATCTGAAAAAAGCGATTTACATCCAGAAAAAGAGGAATTAAAGTCTTCATAAGCAGTACCGGTAACTCAGAATGAATGTAACAGAGCAACTCCAACATGCAAGCGGTGCTATTCTAGAATTTAATGGAGTATAATAGACCAGCTTCTCACTCAAGATTAGAAATCCTTTACATTTTAAAATATATTTCCTTTACGTTATAGCTGTTCACACGATATATAAACTAGGGATGCACAATATTATCGGCATGTATCGGCCAAAATTAGCGATATTATCGGACATTCCATCAAAATAAGATATAAAAAGACGTGTTTTTGTATGACTCAAGTGACAAGGATGCCTGCAGCGCCAGCAAAACATTATGATCATGTCACTCACGGCTGATCTGATCACGGCAAGAGAGGAAGAAGTGAAAATGCCGGCGGTGTGCAAGTTTTTTTTTTTTTAAGTGTCGTAAACTGATAACAGATCTATTTGCAACGACTGCTCAGCATCAGTGATGCGAGGAGGAGCTATAATGAAGTCCTACAACACTTCAAACCTAATTAACCATCTCAAGGTTAGAGACAGTAAGTGTCATGAATAAATTTGACATTAAACTTAATCCAAGTTGAAGTGTTACATCATTTTCAGCCCCTTTTTGGCATCTGCATTTGGTAGCAGTCCAAATGGATAAAGACCATGCAGAATAATGTATTTTAATTCCACAGCAGAGAAAGCTATGTAGTCTCTAAGTAAGTCTAGGGGGAAAATATTGGTATTTGAATTGATTATCAGACAAATGCATTTTAAGATATTGACATATTGGATATCGGCCAAAAATCCAATACAGTATCATGCATCCCTAAACCTAAACTAATTGATTCTCACAAAAAGGATAAGGAAAGAACCAAACATACTTTATGATGACATCCCAAGATCTGGGAACAAATATGTCAACTTAATAATTAACGGACACTTGCTTCTCTTTAAACTTAAAAAAGGACACATTAACATTATGTTTTTGTGTGCATAAACTGTTTATTTTCCAGTTTTTTGTTTCTTTCAAACATTCATCAAGATGCAATTCCATGAACAAATGTTTTGCATTTTTCACATCATCGTAAAAAAACATTCATTTACAGCATCTGAACACACATTTGAGCACAACGTAGCAAACACCATGATTTCATACATCAGTGATGAGAACATATTCAGTGGAAACTCCTCTAGTCATTATTTGGTGCGACACAGTTCGATAAGACCACGGTCTTATCAAAGATTGGACCCTTGAAGATCGGGTGCAGAAAACGCCTTAGAGCGCTTTGCTTTAGAGTGTCTGCTCTGTGAAGCCGGACGTCGTCAAACAACGGTGATCCCAGCAGGCCGCCCTGCCGCAGCTCATTCAACAACAGCGTTCAGGAAAAGATGAGAAACAGTCAAACTCGTGTACGGTAAGTTTAGAAGAGCTGCGCAGCCGCAGCAGGCAGGGATGGAGAGCTGCGCTGGGGAAAAAAGTTACGAGTCAAAGCTTGAATCCAGGCCTGAAGAGCTGAAATAAAACCTTCAAATGTTAAAGACGTTATTTAAAAAAAGAAAACGTAAAGCAGCGTTTTTGGCGGCAGGCTCTAATCAGCAGTTTTCTGTTGGGAGGAAAAGAAACCAATGTACGAGTTAATCCAAGATGAAACAGCTGTTACATTACAATAAATCTCAAAGCAAAACATATGCACAGCTAAAAATCTAAAATATCAAGTCAGAAGCAACACAAGACTTGGACCATACCAGAGGTTCAACACGCATTTTCTGCATTACCCACAGTAATGTCGGTTTGGATTTTTTTTTAATGTGCTGAAAGGAGGAAATATTACAACTTCAGGATCGATTAGCAAAACTTCATTAGAAGTGCAATTAAATTTTTCAAAAGCAGAAAATAACAATAAATTTAAAAAATGACAAAGCAAAAAAATTTATGGTTCCCAACTCTGGTCCCTGAGGAACACGTCATTGCTTGTTTTAGTTGTTCCTCTGCTCCAACACACCTGATTTGAATGAAAGGGTGCCTAACAGGCTAATTAAGGACATAATTAAACCACTCAATCAGGTGTGCTGGAACAGAGAAACAACTAAAACATGCAGGATGGTGTTCCTCAAGGACCAGTGTTGGGAACCACTGTTTTACGAGCATCACTTTCCATCTTTTTAGCTTCCGACCTACAAAATGACACCCTCAAAGTCTGCCAATATAAATACCAACTTTGCTCACAACAGTATGAAGGGAATAGTACCCAGTAATACAAAAAGCTAAACCTCTATGATACAATTTGTATTATTGAATCAATATTAGTTTCATTATTTGTAACCATTATTCTGAAAACATGCCATTAGGTGATGATATTTGAACTTTTAGCTACAGTTTTTCAGAGTTGCTCCAAAATTTGAAGAGTTTAGCTAAAATAAACAAGATTTGCACAGAGTTACCTCAGTTTGAGGTAAGATTATGTAGACAAATGACCCAACATCAAGTTGCTGCCTCAACGATTCCAGGTCATTTGAATTCATCTGTAAATAAAAGAAAGCCAACAACGTGAACATAAAGCTTGTGAACAATGATGGCGACACATTGAGCGGGAAACGTGAAACCCCTGGTATGGTCAGTGAAACAGTGTTTCTGCTCTGTTGGGCGGGTTTGAGCTGGAAAAGAAGTACAAACCGGATTCCAAAAAAGTTGGGACAAGTAGCAATAAGTGGCTGGAAAAAGAAAATTGAGCATATGAAGACCAATTAACACTAATTAGGCCAATTGACAACATGATTGGGTATAAAAAGAGCTTCTCGGAGTGTCAGTGTCTCTCAGAAGCCAAGATGGTAAGAGGATCACCAATTCCACCATTGTTGTGCAGAAAGATAGTGCAGCAATACCAGAATGGTGTTACCCAGCGTAAAATAGCAAAGACTTTTAAGTTATCATCATCAACCGTGCATAACATCATCAAAAGATTCAGAGAATCTGGAACAATCGCTGTGCGTAAGGGTCAAGGCCGTAAAACTCTACTGGATGCTCGTGATCTCCGGGCCCTTAAACGTCACTGCACCTCAAACAGGAATGCCACTGTCAAGGAAATAACAGAATGGGCTCAGGAATACTTCCAGAAAGCATTGTCAGTGAACACAATCCACCGTGCCATCCACCGTTGCCAGCTGAAACTCTACAGTGCAAAGAGGAAGCCATTTCTAAGCAAGCTCCACAAGCTCAGACGTTTGCACTGGGCCAGGGGTCATTTAAAATGGAGTGTGGCAAAATGGAAGACTGTTCTGTGGTCAGATGAGTCACGATTTGAAGTTCTTTATGGAACACTGGGACGCCATGTCATCCGGACCAGAGAGGACAAGGATAGCCCAAGTTGTTATCAACGCTCCGTTCAGAAGCCTGCATCACTGATGGTATGGGGTTGCATGAGCGCTTGTGGCATGGGCAGCTTGCATGTCTGGAAAGGCACCATTAATGCAGAGAACTATGTTCAGGTTCTAGAACAACATATGCTCCATCTAGACGTCATCTCTTTCAGGGAAGACCCTGCATTTTTCAACAAGATAATGCCAGACCACATTCTGCAGCAATCACAACATCATGGCTACGTAGGAGAAGGATCCGGTACTGAAATGTCCAGCCTGCAGTCCAGATCTTTCACCTATAGAGAACATTTGGTGCATCATAAAGAGGAAGGTGCAACAAAGAAGGCCCAAGACGATTGAACAGTTAGAGGCCTGTATTAGACATGAATGGGAGAGCATTCCTATTTCTAAACTTGAGAAACTGGTCTCCTCTGTCCCCAGACGTCTGTTGAGTGTTGTAAGAAGAAGGGGGGATGCCACACAGTGGTAAAAATGGACTTGTCCCAACTTTTTTGGGATTTGTTGACGCCATGAAATTTTAAAG
This sequence comes from Garcialebias charrua, assembly GCA_038048925.1. Taxonomy (NCBI): domain Eukaryota; kingdom Metazoa; phylum Chordata; class Actinopteri; order Cyprinodontiformes; family Rivulidae; genus Garcialebias; species Garcialebias charrua. The sequence continues at coordinate 28,673 of JBBPBX010017950.1, forward strand.
CAACACATTTTTCCCTTAAAGCTGCTATATGTAACTTTTCTAAAAAAATATTTTTAACATATCTCTTCACTCTGTCACTATCTCCTGACAGACTGATGTTCGACAAGTAATCTCTGAAAAAAACTATAGTACCCTTGCTTCTCTAAAAGCATTTTTTTAAAAACACAGTGACCCGCCGTTAACCAGCCAATAAAAACAGAGCTTCTCACGCTCCTAACCCACGCCCCCGCCTGTCCCAGCCCGCAGCGGCCGCACACCTTCTCGTTCAAAGGATTGCAAAGCGATGCAAAACTGTTTTGTATGTGACACAAATGTATTAAATTCCCCTTCTTCATCCCTGATCTGGACTTTTCTTTTGTTTTTTTGCCAAAAGTCAAGTGATCGCTTCCTCCTCCGCTGACTCCATGACTGAAATGATGAGGAAATGAATGAATTTGTCACGAGCGAATTAAACTCGGGTTCAACGTGGCTGCGCGAGGCTCTGCAGATTTCATGGTGTTCTGGTGTGCTGGACCAGCGCTCCATGTTTTTATTTTATTTTTTAGAACGTTTTATTAACATATAAACACAGAAATTCGCAGCGGCTGCGACAGGACATGAAGTGGAGGCGGAGCAAAGGAAGCTGAGCTGAATTTCAGCGAGGGGGAGCAGAGCCATATATGGCTCTGAGGGGGAGGGACCAGAAACGTGTCTCTGTTCAAAAATTTTCTAAGTTCCAGCGTGTTCCAGAAATTACATATAGCAGCTTTAAAATGATACATTCTCTCAGTTTAAACTTTTGATCTGTGATTTGTGTTCTATTCTGAATAAAATATTAGATGTTGGCACCTCCACATCATTGCATTCAGTTTTTATTCACAATTTGTTTAGCGTCCCAACTTTTTTGGAATCCGGTTTGTAAGTAACAATTTTACTCTAGAAAACGTCCACTATATCTGAATCACCAGTTGAACCTGATGGGAAACAAAACAAAAGCAACATTAACGTTAGTGTTGGTTAGATATTTAACCATATTGCATCTTTGACCCCACGTTGGTGCAAATGATCTGATATCAAGTTTGATGTGCTGTAATAAAAGAAAATATCAGGAGAAAAAAAAAACACCTCATTGTTGGATAACAGAGGTATGAACTGCTGTAAAAACAACTGCAACCACATGATGAGGGGTTTATATTAAATCTGGCTGCTAATTAAACAGCCTGAGGTAGCACCTTTCTAAATAATAATAAATAAATAGTAAATGATACTTCAATTTAAAGTACAATAGATTCAATATGAATCTGTTTGTATATCAAGACATGGTCTTATAATGTCACTTTGAGCAGCATGGCTCATACGTAAAACAATCCACAAGATTTACTTCAGCAGGAAACCTCTAGTGTAACTCACAACAATAAAAGCACAGGGAATACAGATAAAAGCAAACAAAAACCTCTCAACAACTCAAAAACTCAAAGGGAGGAAAACACAAGTCAGTTTAGACAGTGCAGCATACAAACAGTTACAAAAATAATAAATAAAAATAAGGAAATAAAACTATGCAACCTGAAGGGATGTTAGGGGACATTTTAAGGCTCCTGACTGATACAGACTTCCCCATTTGATGGTTTAAAACTCAGTGCATTGATTTTACGAAATAATTTAAAAGATATAGCAAAATATTCTGTGTTATTGACACATGCAAGACAAACAGAAGCCCCTGCAAACATCAGCTCTGTTGCTCAAACAACAAGCTGCTGTTTTATGAGTGAAGTCATCCCGAGAACGTAACTCCACTTCTCAGTCTGAAGCAAAATATTTCCCAAGTGAAATCTTTAAGCAGCATTTATGGCCTCTTAGGGCATGTTGCTGCCATCATTGTTAAACTGCACCTCAAAACGTCAGCTCATCCTGACTATAAACTGAAGTTTCCCTGTTAGCAGCGAGGTTCGTGAAATTTCCTTTCTAGATGTTATGAATCCTCAAGAAGAGAATGTTTTCAAATATACAAGATGGGAGGTGAATACCCACAGATTCTGTGAAATACAAAAGATTAAAACGTAACAGGTTCATCATCAGAAAGGCACCAGACACGTGGACGTCACACAGAACCACACATCTTCAGATTAAAGTTTAACCAGCATGTTTAAGGTATATTGGCCACAATTTTTATTTTTTTTCTTTGTTTTCCCCTGTTTGTTGTCTTATGAACAGAAATGTGGTCCAGTCAATTTTATCTATAAAAAAAAACAAAAAAAAACTTGTAAAATGATTTCTGACTTGATACATCAGCACAGACTTTACATATAAAAATGTTTATCTTGATACATGTCTAACACAGGAGAAAGGAAATTCAGCAGGATAACTATTGAGAGAAATATCTGATATTTACATGATGGCTACAAAGATAATGGTTGCTTCCCCATCTTTTTGAAAAATGTACACAAAATTCAATTTTATCTTCAGTAAATTTGTGGCAAAGTAAAACGTTATTTTCTTTTGTTTTGTTTTTTAGAATAGTTCAGTTCAACACATTTCTAAGCAAACGTTAAAACAAAGTGGCCAAATGAAGGGAGAGGAAAAGTAAAAGAGAAATGCAAAGTGAGCCGAAATGATGAGGAACGATAAGGAAATGTTCAAAACTGAGACTGAATTTAAAGGTTTTGTAATGTAGTGGGATTCCCTAAACATGGCTAAAAATGCCTGTGAACATAAAGTAATACATTAGATACTGTAAAGATCTTTATATATAGAAGAATGTACATATAGCATCATAAAGGCAGGTCAAAATGAAGATTTCTGACATCAACCTCTCAACTATAAAACACCAACTTATCAGAGAATTTTGGATCAGCTGCAACACCTCACTTTCCCAAAAAAATTGTATTTGAGCAGAATTATCTGACAAAAGCATGTACGGTAGTTTAACTCAATAAAACAGACGACTCTTTCTAACACTTCCCGGCAATGAAACAAAGGCTTCTCTTAACCATAAAAAGTCCACAAGCACTCCTAGCACAGATATGAAACCAAAGTCTAACTCCACAATCAAACATAAAACTAAAACAGATTTATTCAAAACACAATCCAGGTAAAAGGTAAAGAAAGCGACCTAATAATACTCAGGGAACAGAGACGACCAGAAACTTACCAGTACATAATCTTTACAAAACTTTTTTTTAAGAAAAAATAAATAAAAGTGCAGACTCTGCCAGTCCAGCTTCAGTCACTGTTAAATCACTATTAGCCCCTCTGTCTGTACACCCAATGTCCACTGGGTGGCGCCACTGACCAAAACACAAACTGGATACAGTATGCAGCTGAAAAGAACAAAGCACGGACAGTGATAAAATGCTACCACCTACTGGAAGAGAGGAAAACTGACAACACAAAGCTTATATGGGCACATGGACCATGTTCTGCCACAACTACGGTACTCCCTGCATCAAAAACAAAAGTGTATACTGCCGAATCTGAAAATATTTTGAAGAGGATAGCAACCATTATCCCATGATAAGCTCTACTTTAAGGGTCTGTTTAAGATCTGGGTGGGCAGGAAAAAAACAAACAAAAGTCACAAAAGGGATTCACCGTTCAGTGTCTTTTCATTGTACTGTACTTGTAAACCTACAGCAGGCAAAGTCAAAACGCATGCACGCTTGCAGCTTATACTGTCCGTGTTCGTTCGTCCGAACAAGAAGGAGACCAACGTCGAACTTTGTGCTGATGATGATGATGAATGACCACAAAGAGTTGGAGGAGATTTTCCTACCCCGCTGGTGGAGTTATGCACAGGAGACGTCCCGCGTGAGGAGAAGGTGACTTCTTACAGGCTTTGTTCATCAATCAGTGACACATCAATGTGGGACAAATCAATCATGTGCCTGTGTAGCAATCATAATTATATTTGAGTCACTTTGATTTCTAGCTCTGTACAGCATTATCGATATTATATAAATAAATAAAAAACAGCTCTGTAATAATTTTATCGTCACTTGTTTAAATAAAGGGAGGAGAGCGTCGATTACCTGTTGAAGCTCATTTGGAAATTTGCAGCATGTTCGGGTTGAGAAAATTTGGCGATAGCTTTCCTCTGCTGGGGGATCATTTTAAACATCTGCAGAGACCAAAAACAGAATAAAGTGAGAAAAAAAATCAAATATTTACTCATGAGATAAATGGAATAATTAATTCCCTTTATAAATCTTATTTCCAGTCAACAGAGGGCGCTATGGTATCACATACATGCAGATTTAAGTGTTTCTACTTCTGTGGGTGCAAGTAAATATCCATTTTCAAAACAAACATAAAAGTGCTGACTTTTTAAAAAGGTGCTGGAAATATTATTTTTCTATACAAACTAGATGAGAGAACTAAAACTACAAAAATGCAATCAAAATTTAAAGTTTCTTAAAGGTGACGTGAAGGTTATGGATGGACATTTTAAGTTAAAGTACTCTCAGAATTCAATGATGGGTATTTGATTAGTCTACAAATACCACCCCCTTTCACAAACAACATGTACATACAAAGGAACAGCTTAATTCAGGCTTTGCAACATGCCTTTATTCCATTTTTTTCTCATAATAATCACAATTAAGGAGGATCTATTTCATGATTTTAAGAGTAATGTCTGTTTCACATTTTTGTCAGTTTCCTCATGGTTGGGATGAAGATTTGGGGTGAATTATATTTTTCTCCTGACAAGTCTTGCTGCTGTAAACCTCCCTGATGTACCAGAGGCTTCGGGCGCGCGCGCACACACACACACACACACACACACACACACACACACGTATTGCCGATAATTCTACAGATATATTTGTGTTTCTTTATTTTCATCGGTTCAGTGGATCAACGAGGAGTTGTGTGCACGTATTTGGGCGAGGCAGTAAAATGTGGTTTCCATTTTTTTGATACTTTCAAAATAAATCCACAACGGTGAAAACGTACGTGGGATCGCTTTGAGAGAGATGGTGGTCGTAGTGGGATGAAGATCGCGTCCCGTATGGAAAAACATTGTAGTGGTTAGGATATAACTTAAAGGGGACCACAGATTCAAAATTCACTTTTTAATGTTTTTTTTAACTCAACGTTGGGTATGTACTTAATAAAAAAACAGTCCTAGTGCCAAAAAAATGCACCCAGTGGTTTATTTACTCTAAGTATATTTATTTATCTTTGATAGATACGCTTTGTTCTGAAATCCTTGCGCTTGTGACGTCACAAGCGCCAGGATAATCCCCCTGCACCTTTAGTCCAGCCCCTCACCTCACCCCTCCACCCACTTCAGTATAAAACACGTGACGGTTGCCGAGGAGTTTAGGAGCTGACCCGGCAGTCATTTCTTTAATTTAAGCACCCACGCAGCACATCTCGAGTAAAACCAGAATGTTTTATTACTTGTTTGAACTCTGTTGAAACTGTGCACACGCACACTCTCGCGGGGCGAGAGTCTGAAACGTACAAGCACCACTGATTGATATAGTAGGTGTTTGGACTTGTTTCTTATATGATGAAGGACTGCTTTTGCACAACTGCCAGTTTGGTTGAGCGGTTACGACACTTGAGCGGCACTCAGGAGATCAGGGATCGCATCCTGTCCACGGCATCTTTTTTTCCCCCCTTTTTTTTAAAGCCTTTTGTTTCGGAGAAATCGGGGTGAGACTAGATATATACATCGACATAATAATACTTTATAATTGTTATTTTTACGTTTTAGTTCAATTTTTAGTGTAATAGCGATCGCTCCAAACGCGCAGCCGGCAGAACTCTGTCTCGTTGAAACTGTGCACACACACACACACTCTCGCGGGACGACAGTCTGTACCATCAAGCACCACTGATCGATATACTTTTCAGATTAGCAACTTATTTATTTTAAGAATACTTTTCACTTCATCAAAATCTAATAAAAATTCCAGCGTTCTAAAAGAAGGTGGTTGTATTTGTTCTTATACTATGAATGGCTGCTTTTGCATAGCTGCCAGGTTGATCGAGTGGTTAAACTAATGGAGCAGCACCCGAAGATCCTGGGTTCGCATCCTAGACATGGATGGTTTTTTTTTAAGCCTTTTGTTTGGGCTAATGTTAAAAGAAGCTGGTAATGGCGGCGCGCACAGACAGCTTCGGTAAGTTATCTTAAGCAAGCACTAACAGTAAGTCAAATGAGTAATAAAAAAAGAGCTAATTTTAAAACAACAACAGATTAGAGATACTGGCTGTTACAGAGGGCGGAGTTAATGTTCAGTAAACAGATCTTTGACGGGCGTGGCTTTCAGACCTCATTATCATAAACCGCTTGTTTAGAACGGAAGTGAAATTTGGCAGAATTAGAAAGGGGATATTTTATTATCTAAGCATTATTTTGTGTATAAGGGCGGCCGTGGTGTAGTGGTAATGGCAGTCGTCTCCCGATCGGAAAGTTGGCGGTTCGACTCCCGGGACCTGTGTGTCCTTGGGCAAGACACTTAACCCTGAATTGCTCCCGGTAGGACTGGAAAGCACCTTGCATGGTAGTCTGCCGCCACCGGTTTATGAATGTGAGTAGCATTCAATATATGTGTAGCACTTTGAGATTTTCAGTAATGAAAAGTACGTTATAAATTGAATTAATTATTATTATTATTATAAAATTGAATGAAAATGGTCTGGAAAGCCCACAGATACACCACAAAAAATTATATGACCTACATTTGGTCCCCTTTAATGCAACATTTAGGTGCTGTTAGCAATGTGGGACTGCTAGGTGCCAGATTGGGGGAAAAAATATGCGTATTAAAACAGATTCATTTTTCATATATTTTAATGACTGTTGGGCATTTAAAAGTACTGCCCATCTTAATGGAGGGCCAATAAACTGGGCAGACGATAAATTAATAGTCATTTTTTAAATAATCACCCGAGCATGCTGCACTTTGTTGCTGTGCAGTCAAAGTGCCACATGTACAAACTTTATAAAATAAAATAAAAAATACCAGTAAGACGGTGACGGTAAGACTTGTGTTGTTACTTTTCAGAATTGCTCGTACTTAACTGGTCATATATTAGATGCTAATTTTAGAGCAAGAAGAAAAATGAATAATAAACTACCTTAGATATAGATTCATAGCAAGCCCTCCATCAGATTTAGTTTAGTTAGGAACGGGTTCTGATCTGCATCACATCAAAGCTAAATTGTTAAAAATCTTAGTAGTTAGTTCAAGTTATTTAATAATAATAATAATAATCATTTTATTTAAAAGCGCCTTTCAAGACACCCAAGGACACTTAACAAACAAACAGTTCAAACATTAGCAGTAACAAATTTAAATATAAAATACATAAAGAATATAAAATACAAAATAATGTAAAATACATTTAGTAAAGTTAATGATAAGCTAGTCTAATGTTAAGTTAGGGCTGGACAATAACTTGATATTGATATATATCACAATACAGTATACTTTTATTCAATAATGGTGATATGCATTTTAAGTACATTTTTGATATTTCAACATGATTCCAGTGTTTAACTGATGCATTTCTTTTGCTGTTTGGGTTGAAATGGCTGCTTCAACCCGAACAGAAAAAGCCGCGACACAACTACGTACACCACACACAGCGCTCGAGTCCAGAAGGAGTCAGCGGTAGCAGGCTAGGCTAATTGCCAAAGTTTTCGCTTCAAAATGAGTGCCCGTGACTGTCAGAATGTGACTGAACTAGGGCTGTAGTGATACAGTAATCTCACGATACGATACACGATATTCTGCTCACAATACGATATATATTGCGATATTCAGAAAACGATACAATTCAATACAATATTGCGATTTTCTGCGATTTTAAAGGGAAAGAGTGATTTTGGTGACATTTTGAGACTGTTATCGACTTGGATTGAATTAATTTAACTGAAAACTGATTTAAAAGCACCAACTACACAATACTTGGCTCTGGTTGGACATGGACACAGACTTAAAGTCGACAGCTGGACAAAATGAATCAAAGAAGTGGTGAGAAAACATGTTTCTTTCAATTGAAACCGTAAAAACTGTAGCTTACATGGATTTGTAACGTAAATAAGGTGCACCAAGTGCCCTGCTCTGAAAAGATTGAAACCTTTTTAACCTTGACACTTAACATCTGAAGGAATCACTCTAAGTGCTTGGTAAGTGAACAGTAATATGACTTCTCCAAAACAGTCTATAATTCAAGTAATGCGCAGTGATGATATCTCCAGCGGTGGAGAAGACTCTCTCCGAGGATACACTGGTGCCAGGGATGCAGAGGTATCTAAAAAAGCTAAGTCTGGTCCTCTGGACATTCAAAAAGCAAAAAATAAATAAATAAATAAAATTTTTAGGTACGATACTTGCAGATGAATATCGATTTTTTTCTAGGAAAGAAAAAAATCGATATTTATCGCGATATCGATATTTTTACACAGCCCTAGACTGAACAAGCTTTCACAAGCGAAGAGTAAGCAGATGACATAATTGATAAGAGAGAAAAGACTAATTTGATGGTGTGGAAGTGGTTCAACTATCTAAGATCAATAAACTGCAGGTTTCTGTGCTGCAAAATGTGCCGGAGTCTCGTTCCAACTAGTGGTGAGAACACATCTAACTTGTTCCACTCGATAGAATCTGCTGAGAGTCAAAAGATGAAGCACAGTAAAAGTTTGAGCCAACGTGTCCCTGAAACAACACTCCCAGCTGTATCAAAAGAGAAATCCATGCTGCATGGGTTAGGGTTATGTTGTTTAAAGTTAAAACTATTAAAATTGACAAAGTTGAGTTTTATTTTTATTTGACGGTGATTTCAGATTTCTTTGAATGCTAAATACAAATAAAAGGTGAACATTAATTTATTTGTACTGTTTTTCTGAGGCTTATATATTGTTTATATCGATATTGGAATTATATCGTTATAGATCGAAATTAAGAAATATATCGTGATAAAAGTTTTGGCCATATCGTCCAGCGCTAGTTCAAGTTCAAAAATATTTACTATCCCCAAGGGACAATTTATTTCAGTCAGTAGTCACACAAATCATCCATAGTAGACAAGACATTGAGACATTAAAATAACAGTACACAAATCATCACTGTTCGTTGAGAAGCCCGATCTCTAAAGGGATGAATGAGATTTTCAATCTGTCCTACATCTGGGCAGCAGATACCTGCATCCAAAAGGAAGCAACCTGAATTCACCAGGGAGTAGGTGATCAGGATTTGCCAGAATCAGCCTGGCCTTGTTCACTGACCTCGCCTTGTGCAGGTTAGTGAGGTTCTGTAAAACTACACCAGCAGTTTTGCTGCACATCCTGACAATCCCCAAGAGTTTATATAAGCTTCAAAGTTATCAATTATGTTTTTTGTTTAAGTGGAAATCTCTTTCTTTCACAGGCTGTGTGACTCAAAGAAGCCTTTGTACACATAATAATTAGGCATGTAACGAGATCTCGTTGTACGAGATCTCGCGATATTAAACTCCCGCAATATCTCTCGTTGAGAGGTAACGTTGTCTCGCGAGATGCTAATGCTAGCGCTAGCAGAGCCCCTAGCAAGTCAGCGTCACGGACAGCATGGCTTCGCCGGATGAAGTTGCTATAGAAGACGCCCCAACTACTGATGGAGGGTCCCGGTGCCGCAGACGCCTCTACATTGATGGAGGGTCCCGGCGCTGCCGACGCTGCCCCGAATGTAAAGACACGCGTGTAAACACCGGTGTGACCGGTGTTGCCAGATAGAGTCCCACCCACCCAAAGCACTCTTTACCCGCAAAAGTCAGAAGGAAAATCGCGGTGAACCGCCCAATCTGGCAACACTGGTGAGTGACGGCTGCAGATTCAGCGCTGATGCGGATATTTATGTTCAATTTTTGGAAAGTCCTGCGTGAATATCTATTTTTTTTAACAAAGTTGAACGTTCTAAGGTCTAAGGAGATTCAATCAGTAAAATGAAGACATCAGTTGGGTTTGTAATACATGTTAAAACAGAATAAAAGCCTTTTTGCGGCATAAAACCGATCTTTGAAGTTTTCTTGAACTAATGTTAAAATCTCGTCTCGTTCTCGCGAGATCTGTGATTTTCTCGTCTCGTCTCGTCTCGTGAGTTTTGTGTATCGTTACACCCCTAATAATAATAATAATAATGAATTCAATTTATAACGCACTTTTCATTAGTGAAAATCTCAAAGTGCTACACACATTGAATGCTACACACATTCATACACCAGTAGCGGCAGACTACCATGTAAGGTGCTTTCCAGTCCTACAGGGAGCAACTCGGGGTTAAGTGTCTTGCCCAAGGACACAAAGACACATGGTGTGGGGAACCGGGATTCGAACCGCCAACCTTCCGACCGGGGGACGACTGCCATTACAACTACGCCACGGCCGCCCCTGCATGCATGTGTTCAATAGCTACTAATATAAAATAAAATAAAAATTGCAGCCTGATGGCTTCACAAAAGTCTAATTTCAATTGAATAATTTTAATGAGCCAAGAGAAGCTAAGTGTCATACCTGCGAGATAATTTATTATTAAACTGTTAATGCTATGGGCAGTGGGGTAGCATTATATAGAAACCCTCTGCCGCCATGATTTCTAAAGATCAACGCCAGTCATAGAAAAATCCTTGTCAGTTCACCTCTAGTGACGTATCTGGCACCTACCTCTATGGGACCAATAGACCTGAGGAGGTTCATCAGCTGACACTCTGTTGTAGACGTGGAGAGTCCCGCAATGGACACAGTAGCACGAGGGATCTCTGTACCACTCTGGCTCTGCCCGGTGGGCACTGGATGACCTCGACCCATCTGACCAACTGCACTTCCTCGGCCTCGGCTCCGGCCTCGTCCTCGTCCTGGCATGACAACCTATCCAGCAGCAAGAGAGATAATTGCCCAAATAAGAAAAAAAGACATGCAACAGTAACATTAAGAACTGAGAAAACACTGAACATTTTCTTTCTGTAACAAAAACAATGATGTCTTCAGTCATGTAAAGAGGTTCCTAAACATCGAGGTGTGTTTATAGGATATATACAGAAATTCTTGAGTTAAAATTAATACCTTTTAATATCTTTTAAATACCATCACAATATTTTTAATACCATCACGACACTGAGCTGCAACCGTAGCGGCAACCTCTTGTATTTCAGTTCAGAGCAACTACGTAATTGTAAAGTGATAGATTACTGTCATTTTCTTCCTAAACTTTGGTAGTACATGTAGTTTTATAACAATTACTGGATACATCAAGTTGCTTCTTGCCTCAATAAAAGCACTGACCTATTTGTTATTTAAATCTAACCCAAGACAAAAAGTTATTTAATTGTTCCCACACAGAACCTATCTCTTATGGCAAACGAAAAACTGTAAACTTGAAAAGAGAACAGTTTAATTAAAATAATTCAACACTGAATACATGCACAATACAAAAAGAGAGGGAGAAAAATAATAACTACTGTATTTTTCAGCCTGTAAGTCGCAGGTTTTTGTGTGTGCATAATTTACATGCCCTGCGACTTATAGGCCAAAGTGACATATTTATAGATTTTTTTCCTATATTTATAAACCATTTTTTGACTGAGATATGACCGTTTCCATTCATTCTGACTGAAAAAAAATTAATAAATAAAAAACAGCAGTACTTTATGGCAGCAGAGTAGTAACAGCTGTATGGCATGAGGTTGGCTGTTGTATCATGTACCGGTAATAGGAAAACGTGGCTATAACGACAAATTAAAAAAAGTTCAAGACAAAAACAACTGGACTTTATTTATTATACTTTGTTTTTTTCTTGCACTTTTTAGAATTTATCATGTCCTGGATGACAGAATCGTCACTAGCTATTAATGACTCAATCGGCCTGCCATATTCTCCCCACCATCATTCTGCTCTCTGCTTGGAACCATCCAAACAGCTGCAACACACCTGCAAATTTGACCATTAAAGTACATTTATTAAGCAAATGATAGACTGAAACACACCTTTGCTATAATTTCGAGCTAACAAATAATTGTTTAGGTGCTTTTCTTGTTAAATTTCAGAGAAACAAGCTGCGTTCCATTTTCCTGGTTCTCGTCCTCTGCACGTTCACGGAGCACCAAGGCAGCGAAACAATTTTAAAAATAAAGCTGATTTGACCATTAAAGTACATTTATTAAGAAAACGTTAGACTGAGACACACCTTTGCTATAATTTTGAGCTAACAAATAATTGTTTACGTGCTTTTCTTGTTAAATTTCGGAGAAACGAGCCGCATTCCTGCTTCCTGTTTCTTTTTACAGCCTCTCGGCTGTTGGCTGAAGCCAGTCTCTGAATCTGGCGTCCTCTAACCATGACGGTTCTGGAAGCCCTGTCAGCCCTCGGCCGGCCGTAGGCGCGAACGCGCACTGACCGACTATATGACGTCATTGATTTAACTTAGGTCCTACTCGAACATAAAATTAGAAAAGATAAATAAATTCACAGGATTTTTTTTCGCCGATAGAACGGGAAAAATATAGTTGTGTAGGTAAAAAAAAAAACTGTCAGATGACGTTTATTAATTTTTAATACTTTTTAATGGCTGTAATTCGTGTTAATTTTATTTACTACCTTTTAATACCTTTTACAACACCGCGGATACCCTGGTTTAAAAAAACTGCCTTTTCTCTTGTGCCTCTCAGACTTTAACGTGATTGACTCATCACCTATCTACACAGAGCATCAACGTCAGAAAGTGATGAATGCTGCATGACACTCTTCATATGATCCTGTGTGTGAGAGGTACATTTTTCCAGCTGCAAAGAAGGAGGAGGAGGGAAAGACCCTAAAAAGGATAAAGAGGGGGGGTAGTAAGAATGTGTGTGTGGTGGGGGAGCATAAAGAAAAAGCAGCCATGCAAGCCTAGTGGTGGCACTTTACACTGTCAGCATCAGCGAGTATGGAATCTGTGACAAGAACCTGGTGGTGACACGCATGCAGAGCGGCCAGGGGACTTTGTGTTGCCCCGTCATGTTGTTTTCAACTTGTCAATACTCCCGCACCTGTATACCGTCCTGTGCCACTGCAGCCACTACCTGATTGGTATGTCAACTGAATAAAAATGTAATGCAACATTACAGGAGACATTTTGGCTGATTTTTTTCAGTGGAGGTGCCACGAAGCCCATTAATAAAAACATTTTAGGTGAAAAGACTGTCAGTAGCTCGTTTATGACATACCCTGCTTTGCTGTGCGTTGCCTCTGCCCCCGCGGCTAGCCTGTGGTGTTCCGCCTGGTCCCTGTTGCTGCTGTCCCATCATGGTCACCTTCCTTTGGACGCTCTGGTTGAGTGGAGATGCTTGCCAGGAACTCTGCTGCTGCACTGGGTCGACGAACGCCTCAGGCCCCTTTCCACTCTGAATGGAGAGAAGGACGGAAAACACTAAATTAGAGCCTCAGAATTTCGGCATTTATCTCCAACACACTTGTGCTAACAGAACGTATTTAAGTTTTACGTGACGACAAAGGAAAACTGAAAAAAAAAAAAATCTATAAACACTGAATGTGTATTTCTATCGAGCAGTATTTGGAGAATAGAGATCAACCAAACAAGGTGATGGTCTCATTATCAAATAAAGTCACAGATCTGCTGTGTTGACGTGCAGGGAGGAATTGAAGGTCGTCTTTTCTCCGACTCTGCAGAAAGATGTGACAGATCAATACGTGGGAAGAAAAGAGGCGCTATCTCTGACCTGTCCCCAGCTGAGAGTAAATGGATTAATCCCTTCTATAGAAATCACAGCTCCTGATTGCACCCATCAAATGCTAAGCTGCATTACACTGAAACGACAGCAGCTCGATGTGTATCCCATCCCCCCTTCACGCACACCCTTCCCTGAGCTTTTGTATGTTGCACTGCTTTGTATTACCCCTGATGAAAATATAATTTGCTTCTTATCTATGTGCCTAAGCTATACAAATCCAAATCCTCAAAAGTGGCAACTTTCTTACACAGGTATTATGAAAGATTAATTACAAGGGTCTTGGATTGGCGTCTTTTGTTGCCTCGCACCTGAAAGATGGGTTGATATGGAAAAAGCAACTGAGGGATGACAGAGGGAAGAAGGGGGGGAAAAAAGAAGCGATAACATTGTCAAACTCTTGTTGATGACAGCGGAACAATGTGGAAGAGAGAATCTTCTTTTCACTTCATTTATTAGCCCCAACTCTTTCCATTCCTTTTTTTTGTTGTTGCTCCGCTTCACATCCCACTCCACACTTTTTTCTTCACAATGCAGTAAATCAGATAGCTCCGCACAGGTTTCCATTAACACACTGACACCAAGTGATCTTCATCAGCAGCCAGTCACCAATTTTGGCGCAGCGGCTTGATCCTCTGGGATGGAAAGCAGCTTATTTTCAAATATTATCACATCCCACCGCCGTGTCTCTTCAATGACAAGTATTAATGTTCAACATGCACGCCTTTGTGGGTTTTCAATAAAGATTAGTGTGCAATTAAGGACAAAGCCACAACTTATCAGGAGAGAATGAAATAGCCAGCAGTGATATTTTCTGGACTTTGTTGAGAGTTACTGTCAATCTTATTTTACGTTATGCCTTTAAGAGAATGCTTATCTGTCCTGAAAAGAGGATCTCAACCTTTAAAAGCAGCGACGAGGTGTCCCCCAACTCAACAGATAAATGTCAAACTGCCTTTCTGTGTTATAGAAGTATGTAAAGACATTCTTGCTTAAATACCACTTCCCAAAGCTTAAAAGAAGAAACTCCTAACAGATCAATTTTGCCAAAATGACACAGACATCACTGTGTCATCCCCATAGGTTAGATATCAGCTAGATTACAAAATAGACAGTGAGGGCAATCAAAACGTCAATAGCATTTCTGTTGAAGCTACGTAGATCCCCCCTAGGGGTAAAATCTACTGTAAAGGATCAAATAAATGGCAAAGAAGAAGGTGTCATAAAAATGAAACTACGTATATGCTCTCACCAGTCCTGAAAGTTCGACAACTCTGACTTTTTGTGACACCTGCCGGCCTTCCACACTGGGAGTTCTGACTCTTTGCATCACAGTTCTTTTAGCCCCAAGTTTGGGTCCTTGAGTCTGAGCTGGGTCTTGTTCCATTGGTGTGTACGTCTGAGGAACTGGAAGAGACGGAACCGGAGCGTTGGGTCTGTTTACACTTTGCACATAAGTGTTCCTTTGTTGTTGTAGCTGCTCGTGTTGTTGGGGCAAATTCCACTGCTGTTTGGTACCAGCGCCTGAGAAGTGCTGCTCCGGTTCACTGCCTTTTGTCATTTGGAGGCGTGCCTTAACGTTTAAACGTGGTGGAGGGGTCTGATCAGCACCACTAATATGCAGGGTGTTGTCTTGATTAGGATTTGCTAATGTGTGATTTAGCGATTGATGCATATTTTGAGAAAGCAGTCTTGGTTGCTGTGCCTGTAGCAGAGGTCGTTTTGGTTCTGGCTGCTGCTGCTGCTGCTGCTGCTGCTTTGATAATAGAGGTTCAGTTTGTGTAGGAGTGGGGCCTTGGTTTGGTGTGTTTGTTTGGGAATTAAGTCTATCCAGCAGCTCCCTCTTTCGAACACCAGCCTGCATTTGCCGTCGTAACTCCTTTTTCTTCAGAATCTCCTCTCTCAGACGCTTCTGCTCCTCGATCTTCAGACGATACTGGCGTGTCTCCTCATCTTCATCGAGGTCCTGCAGAAAAATTGCAAATGCGCGAAAAATATAAAACATGGATTGTTAACAGTTATGTTCTCACAATTTTTTTTAAAGCTGTGAATTTAGCTAAAGGGTACCATTGCGCAAAGGAGTCAGAACTACCGTATTCGTCGGATTATAACACGCTCCTGTGTATAACACGCTTTGTCCAATTATTGCCAATGAATTGGAAAAATCCGTAAATAACACGCTTCGGCGTATAACACGTATCTATTATGCGTCACCGCTACGCGACGCGTCACCGCCTCATTTGCCCTGCTTAAAATGGCGGCCACAGAAGCGAGCGAGCACGAATAACTTCACAAGATTAACACGGTAAAAACAATTATTTCTTTGTGAGAAAAAATATATTTCTTAGCTGACGTTATAGCACAAGGGTTCCTGAGCTTAACCGATTCACGAAATGGTCAAATCTGCTAGATTATAATTTGTTTCGGTTTGACTTCTTCCAAAACAGTCTTGTGCGCTACTAAAATAAATTATAAAAAATTGAATTTTATCTCAAATGTCTTATACAGCTAAAAGTGTGTAAATGACCACCAAATAATTACGCTCTGTAAGTTTCAAGAAAATCTGCGGTGTGGTTTATGAGTTATCTTGCTAAAAAAAACAGCTAACAACACAGCTAACAGCAGCTACATCCAGAGCAGGAGGCGGGCAGCGACAGAGTCAGTCCGACCAGAGGAGGCTTTTTTCGGACACATGAGCTAGAAACGGTCTGGAAGTGGCCCCCTAGCGGACAAAAGTGGTACTGCACCATTTTTTTTGCCCAAAATGAAAAACGGCGATATCAGAGCCAAAAATGGGTCTAAAAATATGGGAAAAAAACCATAAATAACACGCTTCGACGTATAACACGCAGGACTTCAAATGAGTAAAAAAGCCTGCATGTTATACCCCGATTTTTACGGTATATTGCTATATACGAGACTAGGAATTTCAGTAACCCTGTTGTTTACCGTTTGTAAAGATATTCCTAACATCTGGTTTACTATGTAGAGAAAAATATTTAGAACTAAATCTATAATTTATCTACAATGTGTTTAGTTTCATTTTTTAGTCCCTGGAAGAACAAAAAACTCATGTTCAAACGTTAACCTGTGGTGTAGAGCTGGACGGTGTGCTCAGGGGTTCCTTATTAACCATTGTCCTGTCTGCCCCCCCAGGCTGTGATTCAGGCTTTGCTACTTGGCCTCTTCCTCTGCCGCCGCCAGACATCGGCTGTGTGTACTGGTCCATACGCGTCCTCGGTGTTGCCCTGGCAACGGGCTTGATGTTGGCAGCAGGGGAGTCGGGGGCTGGGGCGGTGCGGGTCCTGTTCATGTTTGTGTTACCAGGTGCTACAGGGAGCTCCCGCAGGTTGCTGTTGCGCTGCTGCATTTGTTTGGAAATGGGCGTGTTCTGTAAACAAAGTAAATACGAAGATCAGCATTTAGTCATTCAAATTTTGTTTTGCCTATAATAAATTGCAACTCTTTCAAATCAGGTCATGTTAATTTAAATACAATATCGGAAAAATGTGCACCATAAAAATAAGAAAACCGTCAAATTGACCTGAGAATAGTTAAGCCAATATGTTAATCTCTTACCATCCTCTGCCGGTTTGACATGATGCGCTGCTGAGGGTTCTGAGGGCGAGGATTCATCTGCCTCGGGCTACCATGCTGTTGATGGAAAAAATTCTGACCATGGTGTGTCATGGGGTGAGGCTCACTGAGATTTATCTGTTGCTGATGGGGGAACTCTTGCCTATGGTGCTGCTGCTGATGGTGCATGGGATGAGGCGACAATGGGTCGTGATGTGGCAGCTGAGAGACAGGGGGGGCTAAACCCTGC
>JBBPBX010017951.1:0-23180 GCA_038048925.1 Garcialebias charrua
AACACAGCACTGCAGCTGTTGAACAAACACGGACTCACTCGGAGCGCGTAAAGGTCGGTTCCGGTCCACTTCGTCGTGGAGCAGAAACTTGGGTCTGAACAGAACCACTATCCGACTACGTTCTACAGTAATATGCTTCTATGACCTGCTCTAACATGTAAAATGCCACAACAGCAATCTTGTAGATGTTAAATTAGCTTTCAGGCTTCTGACTCGGCGGTCAAACAAAGCGTTGTACAGGAGTCTGCGTGAACTGGACCGAAACAGGACCAGAACCACCACAGACCACGGCTGACAAAACTTCACCTGAATGCTTCCAACAGCGTCTAACAGAGTTGAAACAATAATAATCTCACAGCTTCAAATGATAAAAACATGCAGAATCTGCCTGCTTTGAACACTTCCAGCCAAAATCATTATCCTCAGAGTTTAAAACTTGGATCCACTTATGCAAACATGACGTTACAGTTCATGACTGAGACCACAGATATCAATAAACTTTCAGAACCACGTACGAGGCCACCAGATGTAAGAATTATGAGGAGGTCAATATTAATACTGACCTCTTTATCCTTAATTAATCTACTTATTCAGATTGAATAGTAAATTCACGGATTCTGTTCTTTTTCAGTTTACCCAATATTTCTGTGATCTTTATGATGGATAAATACACAAAGCCATTAAGTGACAAAGACGTTAACTTAGTTTGATATGTCAAAGAGACACTATCATTTATTTAAATAAATCAACTAAATTAACACCATTACACTTGATTGACATGATTTCACTTTCTTTCAAATTAAAACGTCAGCACACTTAAATTCAACACAACAGACTTCAATATTGGATGTTAACATATTTAGTCTGTGGGCTCTTTAAACTTAAAATAGTTTCCGGCTTAGATTGAGAGGGGAAAGAATAGGAGGAAAGATTTAAGAAGAAATTATCCTGAGCATGATACCAGAGTGACACTTCTCCTCCGACTTCTGCTAAAATCCAAGTACGTTTTGTAAACAGCTCTTTTACCTTTCGACGACAGTCTGATAAAGAGATGACACCAGCCTTCAGATGCACAGAGTCCCTTGTGTCCTTTGTACGTCGGAACTGGTCGTTTACTTCCAACGTCTCCTCGGATCCGCGTCAGCCGTCAGAAACATGTGGCAGCTTCTGGCCGACCTCAAGACGAGATGTTTCTCAAAGAAAGTTCATTAGGAACTTTGGAGCTTTTGCTCGGGGAACTGGATGGAGGCGTCCATCAGTTCTAGCTGACAAGTTAGTCTTTGGCTCTTGACCAAGCTTGACCAGCTGCAAGGCAGAGAGCTTTCAGGTCTCTGTCCATTCAAACTCTCTGTCCATTCAAAGACTGAAGCGTTTCCGCACAGTTAGAACTTAAAAAGAGACTTAGAGAGGAGAGAAACTTGTCTCTTTTTCATTGGTCCACTTGTTATCACTATTCAAGGTGAAATTCAGCACAGAGAAGGAAATTGTTTAGGAAAAGTATCTGAGTGAGAGACTTTCAGACGCTAGATGAGAGTTTTAGCTGAAACTCGACAAAAACAATTTCAGTGTAAGTCAGTTTGACATTTTAGCTGAACTTTGACACCTTTTCACTTGCAGAAATGACACATTGATGTTTCACATTTAAAGAATAACAGCATATAACATATATCATGAAAATGACAAAAGTTATTCTTTTGATTACATTAGAATAAAATCAAAGGTAGAAATAGTCTCTTTTGGTGACTATATTCTGATTACAACTAATGGAATGATTTTGTGATAAATGTCTTGCTTTACTGAGAGGTCAGTAAAGATCATCTCTGGACAGTTCAAAAACCTTAATTTGACTCTGGGTAGGTCCACTACATATGTATGTATGTATGTATGTATGTATGTATGTATGTATGTATGTATGTATGTATGTATGTATGTATGTATGTATGTATGTATGTATGTGTAGTGAACCAGACAGTGTTCTCTGATACACCTTCCTCTCTTTGATACATCCCAGTGACACCTTTTCACTGATACTTTCAGTAAAAACACATTAACACTATTTTATTACATTATTTTGAATCAAAACACAATAAGTCATAAGAGACTCTCTTATTCCTCTATTTTGTGTAAATGAATAACCTTGTGTTAAGTAAGCATTGTTGAATTCAATGTTTGATAGTCAAAGACTGTTTAATTCAAACTGTTTAATTCAAGTTGGAAATCCAATGTTATTTCAAAATGATGGTCACTTCTTCATATGATGAATCAAATGGTGAAAGTGAATTAATATGTCAGACTGAACTCCTCAGTTTTGTTAGAAGTTAGAACACAGTTTTAATCAGTTGTTTTATGAAGCTGGCTCCAGTCTAATCTGTTTCTCTCTCTTCATTCTAAACAACTTCTTCTCTGTTCTAAAAAACTGATCTTCTCCTATCCGAGTGACCTTCATCCACTGGTTTGTTTGGACCAATCGGGGAAGAACAAGTCACTGATCACAGATCCTTTCTTAAAGTTCTAAGCTGTTGCTGGAACTGTCAGAGTGGGTGGAGGACCTCAAGCCATGAGGTTCCCCAAAAGAGCTGAATGAACGCCAGTCACACGCTAAGGACGCGTCATTCAGTTAAAGACTTATAACATGCCAAGTTACAAGTCATCTTCAAGAGTTGGAAAGCTCCATCTGAATAAATTCCTTCAAGGAAGCTTTTATCTTGAAAAGCCAAACCGGAACTGAGGTTGTTACTTCGGTGAGGTGGAAGCCGTCTTGTGAGCGAGCCGTTGCAAAAATGGACGCTGGTCGCCTGTAAGCCGTAGCACGAACGGACAGTTCATGCACGTGAGGTTGGGACAAGTTTACTGAAGCAGAGACCAAGAATCTTCGCACAGGTAAAACGTCGATGTCCATTCGACCGAGTCGAGCGGAAGCCGCCGAGGAGCTGCCATGCTTCTGGTTACAACACATCAAGATAGTATCTCTCCTCATGACTACTTTTCTTTCATCCTCCATTTTCACTTCCCTTTAAACTTTCTTATTTTAAGTAACTAAACTTTAAGTTATTGTGCCAGCAGAGATATAAGTTAATAACACCCATAACTTGTGTTCTGTTGTTCCTTTGAAGTTACGGACGCATACACTCATGCTGAAGTTAATTATAGGAAACTGATCGATCATGTAAATATGTTGTGATGTAATTTAAAATTAAGTTAAATAAATGGTCCAGTCCTGCTGTACCAACATAAGTTTAACGTTTCCTGTGAATTACATCTGGTCTAGTCACAGAATAATTGATATTGATCTAAAAAGAGAGAACTCGTGAATATTGATGATAAGTTTGTGTCAGATAAAATCTACTCAAATCTTTCATCTGGAATATTGTACTAATCAGCAAAACTGACTAGTATTATATCCCTACATATGGTATGTATGGTATGTATGGTATGTATGTATGTATGTATGTATGTAAGTATGTATGTTATGTATGTATGTATGTATTGTTGCGAATTCAAAAGGTTGAAGGAAGCTCTGAAACGAATGTGCAAATTTTATGTAGGTTTATTGTACATATAAGAATAAACCTTACAGCAGACAACAGACCTGACTCCAGCACAAGTCCACACACACATCTTCGAAGGCGGACCACGGTTTTATACCTCTAGATGACGTCATCGCCTCGTGGGACCAATCCTGGAACCGAACCGCCTTGGAACCGCCCTAGAACTTTTCTACTCTGTGAGTGATCCGCCTCTCAGCCAACAAGCTATCAGCTCTGTATGTCAATCATCAAATGTTGGGTGTGTTGCATGTGCAGGCGTGTACTGTTCCCTAGTGAAAACAAAGCCCGAGAGAAAAACGTTCTGCCTAGTGTCACATTTCACATTATAAGGCAGAATTAAGTGTATACAAATAATGGAGCATAGTGGGTGTAATGTAATACTGATAGAAATATATTTCAATTCCCCTTTTGACATGACAAACATCATGTCAACAAAATCCTATATGTTCTATGTGAGAATGCAATTAAAAACTTGATACACATTGGAAATCTCTAACATTCCCTCCCACAGCAATATTACATTTAAGTTACCCACCCAGAATATAAAACCCTCATATAAAATAAGCAATAATATAAATGGTAATAAAAACTAAACAGAAAATATACGGTAACCGTCAGAGCTTATAAGCTGGAAACGCAATAGAAAACTAACAATTTAAAAAATAAATGTAACAAAAAGCAAAGAAATCAACCAAAAACAAAGAATGAAAATAAAATAAACAAAACAACAAATAAATGTAACAAGAAATAAACAAAACAAACGGAAAAAGTAATAAAGAATAAACAAAAACAAACAAAAATAAACAAAAATAAATGTAAAAATGAAACCATAAAACAAATAAAAATAAAAACAAAACAATAAAATGAAGCGGACTGTCCCTCCTATCAAATATCACGCCTCAACAGGGTATATGCAGGAATAATGAAGTTAAATTCAATACCTTTAAAAGGCGTTCAATAAAAAACAACTGGACTTTAACTTGACCTTATAAATCCAATACTTTCTCAAAAACCCTTAAATTACCCAAAATTGAATTATCAACTCTTAACAAACTTCAAAACATTGCATATACTCTGCTCCATTTCAGGTATGTGTTAACCTTAGCAAAGAATATGAACTATGCTTTAGCCAAGTCAGGCCATCTCATCTTCATCATCATAGACACCTGTGAGGAGAAAAACCCTACACTACTCTGTTGACTAGTCTGATATCTGAGAAAAGCTCAACTGCTCTTATTCAGAGATGTCTGCGATAAGGGCTAAGACCACATTCAGAAAATCAACACTAAACCTATGATTAATCTAATCAGAACAGAAAACACAAAAATCCTTCCATAACCTGTCAAGCTAAATTATCTTATTCACATCCATTTCCTATATATATATATATTATTCTCTGTACCAGAATGTTCTACCACAAACATTTCCTATCAGTAAAATTCACCGCTAGGCTACTCTTAACAAAGGTGCAGCTAAAATGTATCCTCTAAAACATTTCTAATTATCGTTCAGATCTAAGAATCAAAATTGATAAAACTAAATTATATCTATAGAAAAATAGTGAAAACCCTGTACACCTTTCTCAAAAATCTATCAACACACAACTATTGTACGCACATTCACCAAGCACAAACATATATATATAATCACATTAATCTGTCTGAAACATTCACATTCTGTCTGACTCATTCATCTCAACAACCTTTAATCCTTTCTGGACCTCCTGGATCAAACTCACAGTCATTCTTCACAGGTATAAGAATAACCATATGTATCCTTTCAACATACGGTGTAAACAACAATTGAGAGGTTTCAACAAATAATGAGAAAACCTTGGCATATATTAGTGATTAGTTGGTTAGTTTGTTAGTTAATGTGATTAGTTGTGCTCTGCTGCATGTTCCACCTGTTAACCTGTAAGATAAATAAAAAATGGTGCAGGGAAATAGATTTTCCCTTCATTGGTTACACTGCAACATTAAGCATTCATTCAACATTAATTAATCTGCTGAAAAGGGGAGGAATGTAAACCCAGTTATGGTAAGGTTCCTCTGCTTGTCCATCACAGCTGTGGAAACGTGATTGTAAAGTGCATTTCCCCTTTTCAAATATAAATTATTCACAATTTTATCTTACACGTTCTGTCACAGGGCTGACAGATCATCAGCAGTTTCGTGACTCTTTGCCTGTTTCGAACTGTTCAGTTCGAGGCGCGGGAGGTGCAGTTCCAAGGCTCGGGGGTGTCTGTTGGGACAACGCATAGTTACATGAGTATAGGTCCCCATCCTTCAATTTCTTTTGAAGTCCACCCGCCGATTGACCTTGGTTTTCACCCATCTGGTTCGATCTGAACCATTTTGGTTTCTTTCTCCCGCGGATACCCCCACTTTGTGGTTTGTCAGGTTGAAAGGTCTGTTTCTTTTCGCCTTTGTTAGGAGAGGGAGTTGATGAACTTGTCCCTTCTAGCTCCAGCGAGTGGGATTTGACCGCTTCATTCGGGGACACCTGTAAGGGTGTTTTGGCTTGCATGTTAAATGCAAAGACATCCGCAGCACACTGTACTATTTCATGCAAAGATGTTGCTTCTAAATCACCCCAGGCCAAGTTCCATGGCAACTCGAATCTAACATCAGGGATTAGATTATCCCTGAAAACAGATTTGAAAAGCGTCTGCTCTTCCAGGTCAGGTTCCATCATGTCACCTATATACGCCTTCAAAATTCTGGAAAAGAAAAAATATGGATGTTCATCGTTTCTCTGCAAGACATTTCGGGCAGCTGAGTAGTCACCACACAATGAGAAAGATTTTTCCTCTGTGCAAGGTGCAGGGGGAGCAAGTTCATGGCTCCGGGGTTCCTCTTGGTACCCTCTGATGTATGGGTCTTCTAGAGGCACATACTGTATGAGCCTTGGACGCGTACCGTCTTGAACTTCCATCTTTAACTTGACTTTTTGTGAAAATCAATAAGACAGTTCGAATTTTAATGTGTGCAAATAAATCTCCACTTTTAATGCAGCACTGAGTCAATCAAACTAATCAGCTGTCTGGTTTAAGTGTTTCACTGTGTAAAAAGTATTTCTATTCATAGGTACCTTCTTCAGGTTTTACCCTCAAATGAATTGTAAAAGTTAAATGCCTTTTTGCAGTGTTAACTTTAAAATATAACTTATTTTTCAACAACAGTTACTAACTAACCCAAGCATGACGTCCGTTTTACTTACTCAAACACTATTTAAAAGATTCGAAATAAATACATTGTTCACACTAAAATGTACCCAGAATGCTGCTCCATTATGCCTTAAAAAAGATGTATTGCAGTTTGGCTAAACTGTTTTGCTGTATTTTGACAGTTATCAGGAGTGAAAAATGGATTACCTGTTTATTTTAAATATTTTTTATTTAAAATAAACTGGAGGTGTTTGTGTGCTTAGCATAACATGACAGATGGCATTCCAAATAAAAATCAGTGACTTTTATCAATTTGTTGTCTGTTGACATCCTCAAAGTTGTTCTGCTATCTTTGTTTTGATTTTTTGTGAAAATCAAGTCAGCAGATGCTTTCTGTTTATTTTAAATTTTGTATTTAAAATAAACTGGAGTCATTAATTTTACACAGAAAAACGTTAAAAATGCAATTTTTAACTAAAAGTGTACAGTGTACACCAATTCTGTTTAAAATTCAGAGATGTGAAGAGCTTAATGTGGAAATTCTCTGTTCTCCATCATTTTAATAATTAATTTTATTTAATCTGAAAATCAAATAAAAGATGCTTTTTGAGTGTTATTTTAAATCTCTTCAGTATTTAAAATGAGCATCAATTGTTCGTCTGTACCTCTGTTATTCAAAAATTCTTTATTTAAAATAAACAGGATTTTTTGTTTGTGTACAGAACAATTTTAAAGCTGGTAATTTTTACCATAAAAAATGCTGACCTTATGAGGTGTTGAGAGAAAACTCATCTATTAACGTCCAGCAGGGGGCAGCGTCGAGTATGTTATCACGAAGCGACTGAGTTTAAATCAGTACATGGAAAGAAAACAACCTATTAGGGTTAGTTTTCAGTAAGAACGTGATAATTGCTCGAACCGCGTTCTTGTCAGAGACAAGTTTATGTTGCTAGACAGTGTTGATGGCTTCAGATGAGTGTTTAAGTGTGTGTTCGTGTGTGAACGAGTGTGAACCAGCGAGTGTGACCTGTCACTCAAAGTGCGGCACCTGGAAGTGACGACAAAAATGGGCGGGCCAACGCAGCGTGCGTAGCGCGTCACCAGCTTCTTACGTGAGCGAGGCGGAGCTCGCTACAACATACGTGACGTCAACAAATCAATCACAGCATATGTAGTTCATTCTCCAAGCATAAATGGCGAACGTAGTTTCTTACCTTCGACCAATGTAGCGCCGGAAATGACGACAAAGTGGGCTGGTCGCAACGGCGTGCGACGTGATTGACAGCTCACAACAGCGAATCAGCGTTCGCCACAAGAGTGATTGACAGCACACAACAGCGAATCAGCGTTCGCTACATGAGTGATTGACAGCACACAGCACTCGTATCATCCAATCACAGCTCATAAACAGACATGTACACGTCTTCTTAACGTTAGCTTGCACAGCAGACCACAACTTCATAGACTCTTAAAAACAACTCAAACGCTACAATTTAACTTCCCAAAATGCTGAAACATGCGGCGCACATCTAGACAGGCCAACTTAGTCACGCTCAGTAACCCAGCACTGCAGCTGTTGAACAAACACGGACTCTCTCGGAGTCACTTCAAGGTCGGTTCCGTCCACGTTAAAGGAGCAGAAAACTCGGGTCAGAACCCATTATCCGACAACGTTCTAACATATATGCTGCTTCGACCTTCTTTAAAATGTAAAATACCACAACAGCAATCTTGTAGATGTTAAATTAGCTTCCAGGCACTATGACTCGGCGGTCATTTCAACAAAGCTCCGTACAGGAGTCTGTGCGAGTGAGCTGGATCGGAACCGAACCAGAACCTCCACAGACTACGGCTGACAAAAACTTCACCTGAATGCTTCCAACAGCGCTTGCAGTGTTGAAACGAATAACAATCCCTCAGCCTCAAATGATAAAAACACGCAGAATCTGCCTGCTTTGAACACTTCCAGCCAAAATTATTATCCTCAGAGTTTAAAACTTGGATCCTTTTATGCAAACATGACGTTACAGTTCATGACTGAGACCACAGATTTATCAATAAACTTTTAGAAGCCGATACGAGGCCACCAGATGTAAGGGGTTAAAGGGGGGGTCAGTTTAATACTGACCTCCTTTTTACCTTAATTAATTTACTTATTCAGATTGAATAGTAAATTCACGGATTCTCTTCTTTTTCAGTTTACCCAATATTTCTGTGATCTTTATGATGGATAAATAAACAGAGCCATTAAGTGACAATGGACACGTTAACTTAGTTTGATATGTCAAAGAGACACTATCATTTATTTAAAATAAATCAACTAAATTAACACCATTACACTTGATTGACATGATTTCACTTTCTTTCAATTCAAATACGTCAGCACACTTGATTTAACACAACAGACATAAATACTAGATGTTACACATATTTAGTCTGAGGGGCATTTCAGCTTAAAATATAGTTTCCAGCTTAGGTTGAGAGGGAAAAGAAATAGGAGGAAAGATTTAAGAAGAACATTATCCTGAGCATGAGACCAGAGTGACACTTCTCATCCGACTTCTGCTAAAATCCAAGTACGTTTTGTAAACAGCCCTTTACCTTTTGACGACAGCCCGGTAAGAGGGAAGACACCAGCCTTCAGATGCACAGAGTCCTTTAGTCCCAGCACGTCCAAAACTGGTTTTAGTTTACGTTTCAACGTCTCCTGGCTTCCGCGTTGGTCATCAGAGAATATGTCAGCTTCAGGCCTCTGACTTCAAGATAAACTTATTCCAGGAGGGAATAAACAAAGTTTTTGAGCTCGGCTTGTTCGAAGTAGACTCATAACAGCCTGTTATCAGTCCTTAGCTGAAGACGCCGGTCGTTAGCTCTTGACCACACGTGTCCAGCTCTTGGGAAAGTTCACATCTCTTTGGAAGTTCCCAGCAACTCTCTGGCGCGTTCTCGCACAGTTTAGAACTTAAAGAGCAGGCACAAAGAGAGGAGTTCACTTGTCTTATCAGAACCCAAGGTTACAGCAGCAGAGGGAAATTGTTTAGGAAAAGACAGAGCAGCTGGAGCCTTGTTCATGAAAAACAACGGATTAAACTGTCTTCTTATTTCTAAACAAAACAGTCGGGTCTCTGTGACCCGCAATTTCACCTTTAACATAGCAGTGAACACAGTTTAACTCTCACAGAATAACACAGCTTAAAAGCACACATCATGAAAATGACAAAAGTTATTCTTTTGATCACATTAGGATAAAATCAAAGATAGAAATAGTCTCTTTTGGTGACTATATTTATCAGATTATAGCTAAATGAATGATTTTGTAGTAAATGTCTTGCTTTACTGAGAGGTCAGTAAAGGTCATCACTGGACAGTTCAAAAACCTTAATTTGACCCTGGGTAGGTCCATTACACCCCCACAGAACCCCCCGAGGGACGCGGTCGAATGCCTTCTCCAAGTCCACAAAACACATGTAAACTGGTTGGGCAAACTCCCACGCACCCTCCAGGACCCTGCTGAGGGTGTAGAGCTGGTCCAGTGTTCCACGACCAGGACGAAAACCACACTGCTCCTCCTGAATCCGAGGTTCGACTATCCGACGGACCCTCCTCTCCAGAACCCCTGAATAGACCTTACCAGGGAGGCTTAAGAGTGTGATCCCCCTATAGTTGGAACACACCCTACGGTCCCCCTTTTTAAATAGGGGAACCACCACCCCAGTCTGCCAATCCAAGGGAACTGCCCCCGATGTCCACGCGATATTGCAGAGTCGCGTAAGCCAACACAACCCTACAACATCCAGAGCCCTAAGGAACTCCGGGCGAATCTCATCCACCCCCGGAGCCTTGCCACCGCGGAGCTTTTTAACCACCTCGGCGACCTCAGCACCAGAGATCGGAGAACCCGACCCAAAGTCCCCAGGCTCTGCTTCCTCAGTGGAAGACGTGCCAGTAGGATTGAGGAGGTCTTCGAAGTATTCCGCCCACCGACTCACAACATCCCGAGTTGAGGTCAGCAGCACGCCACCTCCACCATAAATGGTGTTGGTCTCGTACCTCTTTCCCCCCCTGAGACGCCGGATGGTGGACCAGAATCGCCTCGAAGCCGTACGGAAGTCATTCTCCATGGCCTCTCCGAACTCCTCCCACGCCCGAGTTTTTGCCTCAGCAACCACCCGAGCCGCATGCCGCTTGGACTGCCGGTACCTATCAGCTGCTTCCGGGGTCCCACAAGCCAAAAAGGCCCAATAGGACTCCTTCTTCAGCCTGACAGCATCCCTCACTGCCGGTGTCCACCACCGGGTTCGAGGGTTGCCACCTCGACAGGCACCAACAACCTTGCGGCCACAGCTCCGATAAGCTGCCTCGACAATAGAGGCGCGGAACACGGCCCACTCGGACTCCATGTCCCCCGCCTCCCTCGGAACGTGTTCAAAGCTCTCCCGGAGGTGGGAGTTAAAGCTCCGTCTTACGGGAGACTCTGCCAGACGTTCCCAGCAGACCCTCACGATACGTTTGGGTCTGCCAGGTCTGACCGGCATCCTCCCCCACCATCGGAGCAAACTCACCACCAGGTAGTGGTCAGTAGACAGCTCCGCCCCTCTCCTCACCCGAGTGTCCAAGACATGCGGCCGCAGATCAGATGAGACGACAACAAAGTCGATCATCGAACTGCGACCTAGGGTGTCCTGGTGCCAAGAGCACATATGGACACCCTTATGCTTAAACATGGTGTTCGTTATGGACAATCCATGACGAGCACAGAAGTCCAATAACAGAACACCACTCTGGTTCAGATCAGGGGGGCCGTTCCTCCCAACCACACCCCTCCAGGTCTCACTGTCATTGCCCACGTGAGCGTTGAAGTCCCCCAGTAGAACAAGGGAGTCCCCAGGAGGCGCACTCTCCAATACCCCCTCCAAGGACTCCAAAAAGGGTGGGTAGTCTGAGCTGCCGTTTGGTGCATAGGCACAAACAACAGTCAGAGCCCGTCCCCCCACACGTAGGCGAAGGGAGGCTACCCTCTCGTTCACCGGGGTGAACCCCAACGTACAGGCACCAAGATGGGGGGCAACCAGTATGCCCACTCCTGCTCGGCGCCTCTCACCAGGGGCAACTCCAGAGTGGAAGAGTGTCCAACCCCTCTCAAGGAAACTGGTTCCAGAGCCAGAGCCATGCGTTGAGGTGAGTCCGACTATTTCTAGTCGGAACCTCTCAACCTCACACACTAGCTCAGGCTCCTTCCCCACCAGAGAGGTGACATTCCATGTCCCAATGGCCAGCTTCTGTAGCCGAGGATCAGACCGCCAGGGTCCCCGCCCTCGGCCGCCACCCATCTCACATTGCACCCGACCCCTTTGGCCCCTCCCACAGGTGGTGAGCCCATGGGAAGGGGGACCCACGTCTCCTCTTCGGGCTGTGCCCGGCCGGGCTCCATGGGTAAAAGCCCGGCCACCAGGCGCTCGCCAGCGTGCCCCACCTCCGGGCCTGGCTCCAGAGTGGGGCCCCGGTGACCCGCGTCCGGGCGAGGGAAAACTTAGTCCATTAATTGTACTCATCAAAGTAAAGTCCAGCAAAGTCCACTTAAATAAAAATGATTCTCAGGTGGATCACTACAGTTTCTGAACATAAGAGACAAACAGTTTTAAACTCTCCACAGGAACATCAAAGTTCAAAGTAATCCAACAATGTTCAGTCAGATCATCTGGATGGCTCCTTTTTTTTTCTGAGACATTTCGTCCTTCATCCAAAGCAATCCTCAATCTGAGGAGCCAGCAAACAAACTGACACCCACAAACAGCTCACTCCCACAGTGGAAAAATGCAAATTTTCCAGTTTAATTATCCATAGGACGAATAAACTCTGTAAGAGTCTGTCCAGTCTGGATAAAAAACAGTTTCCTCTCAACTTCTGTCTTTTAGTAACAGCTATGCTGATTTTTCCAGCCCTTACCTCTTCACTTCCCTGACCGACTGCAGAGAGATGCTACAAGGAGGAAAACCAGGCCACCGTACAGTAAATTAAGCTCCTGTAATGTCTAGAAAAGCTGTGTTGCATTAAATGTATTCTGAAAAATGTGCAAGCAAGAAAAGTTCAGTTTCTTTGGAGTGTCCACATAAAACTTTGTTTGGGTCTGGATTTGGACCACAGTTCACCATTTGGGGACCCTTAATCTAAACTGACGCCTCTAAACCACAAATGGCAGAAAAGTCTGGTTGCTACAAAAATTAATTTTCATGTTTTACGTTAAGTCTTCCAGTTGTTAAGAGAAACATTCTGAGATAAGTCTGTGACACAAAGCTCTGAAGAGGATTGTTAAGACAAAGGTCATGTGAGAGGAACAAATAACAGCAGAATGCCATTAGCACCCTTCACGATTTGCAGCAGTAATATCTCTTCTTACAGTTTCTGCAACCAAGCTGCATGAACAATATGTTCGTACAAAATAATCTAACTTTCATTTATAGAAGAACATTTGGTATAAAAGAGTAAAAAGATGAAACAAAGCTGGGATATCCACTGTAATATCGTCAAAGCCACGAATGAGCATGGCCGTTCACCCAACAGGAAAGCTTTCAGACAACTTGAAAAATTATAATTAATATTTAACTTGTACGCCCTTTTGAATTATTTATAATTCATATAAAAAGTCCAACCCTAAATCAAGACAAAAATGTCAAAGAATTTAAATATTGATTCAAAGACAGCGACTTTTACTTTATTTTAAAGAAAAGTTTGTCAACACCAGTGACTTCAGACAGTAGATGTAAAATTGAATAAATAAGTAAATGAGGAGTACATGGACGTTGTGGCTAAGAGAGAGCCTCTCTGATGACAGACAGCAGGACATGAAGTCCAAACAAAGCTCCTCGTTGTCCCCTCGTTGTCCCGTCTCCTGCAGCAGGAGCGCCGCGTCAGTAACACGAGTGTTCGATGCTGCCGCCTGCGCTCATGGGCCTGACTGATCCGATGTGACAGGGTTATCATTCGCCTCGCACGACTCTCATCATTTCTGACTGTCAAGACACACATTTATAAATACACACAGAGGAGACAGAGCCAAACGTACACGGGGCGATCTCTGAATCACAGCTGAACTATTCCAGGGAAAGGCGAGAAAAAAGCCCGTAATAAACACAGCAGGTCGTAGTGAGCTGCTTCACAGAGGGTGTGTGTGTGTGTGTGTGTGTGTGTCAGGGCTGACTGGTGCAGCTGCATGGTGAACATTCACTAATGCTGTGATCACACCGAACAGCTTTTCAGCAGGAACGTCCAGTTTACATGTAAAGTCAATGGGGGACGCGCTTCCAGCCACGTCTTAGCGTCGGACGTCACGTCGCGTGCGTGTTGAGCGTGCTGGAAAGCGTTTTCCGTGCACGTGAACCGGCTTCAGCCTCCAAACCGCGCATTCAACATGCTGAAGATTTCGCGGTTCAAACTTTCAAACGCCGCTCAACTCTACCTGATTGGTTGGTGTGTCAACCAATCAGGGAGAGTCGGGGGGAGAAGAGAGGAGGAGAAGGAGGAGAGTCCCTATGTGACGCGGAAACGAGGGGGCGCGCGCACTATGTGACGTATTGTTTGTGGGACACAGAAAAGACCCGCGAGGTCGTGTACTATGGAAGAGAAACTCATTGTAGCTGTGTGTTCGCGACAATTCCTTCACGACCAGTCAAGTCTGCTCCACAGAGACGGAAATAAAAAGCTCCTCGCCTGGCGGAGTGCGCAGGACTCTGTATACCGGTAAGCTCCTCCCACACACCCCGCAGCTGTTTCGCGTTCTGGCTTTCTGGTCCAAGTAGGTCTGGACACCAAGTGCGTCCACTTGCGTGCGTGACGAGCTTTTTGGAGGTTGAAACGCTGTTCGGTGTGACCACACCATTAGTCATGGAGCAGAATAACCTCCACTGACTCCCGTCTCCCTCCTGCTCTGGGTCTTACTCCCTCACAACCATCTTCATCCCCTCCCTGCCTCCCCCCTCACTTCAAAGAGACAGAAAGTAAAAACTACAGAGCAGAAAAAACTCCCTGTGTGTGTTGTAGAGTCAGTCAGGCCTCTGTCATCCTTCTGGACCCTCGTGCCTTTAACAGCTCGGAGGACGGAGAAGAGTGCGAGTCAAAGAGCGAAAGCGCACACACACACACACGACCCATGCGTCCTTTCTTGGTAAACATGCACGGCTCCAGGGAGGGTGGGACAACACCAGCTCTGGACACTCAGTACCGTCTGTAAACAAGTCATGGCTCTTCACGTCCTTTCAAACAGGGTCACATGAGGTTTACTGAAAACCATCACGACTCGGTCACGGAGAACTCACTGGAAATACAAGGTAATACTCAAGGATGAGTTTAGGTGTGCGTAGTAATAATAATAATAATAATAATAATGAATTCAATTTATAATGCACTTTTCATTAATAAAAATCTCAAAGTGCTACAATGTGTAACAAGGTAAAGGTAAAAAATAAAACAAGTGATAAAATCAAATAAAATCAATAATAATATCGACTAAGATCAAAGATAAAATCATGTAGATTTAGGCTTGCTTAAAAAATAAATAAAATAAAACAAGTGATAAAATCAAGTAAAATCAATAAAGATAACAGCTAAGATCAAAGATAAAATCATGTGGAGGCAGAATAGGCTTGCTTAAAAAGAAAAGTCTTAATGCCGCTTTTAAAGTCAACCAGTGACTGTGGAGCTCTCAGGTCGTCAGGGAGGGAGTTCCACAGGCGGGGGGCAGCCACACAGAATGCTCGGTCTCCCATGGTCCTCAATTTGGTCCGAGGAATATGAAGTAAATTACTGTTCTGTGATCGTAGAGACCGGGTGGATGAATATGGTGCAAGAATGTCCTTTAGATAGTCAGGTGAAGTGCCGTGCAAGCATTGATGGGTAATGAGAGCAGTTTTGTACTGAATTCTGTAGGTGACAGGAAGCCAATGGAGGTTATGGAGAATGGGTGTAATATGATCAAATTTGCGAACTCTCAACAGAATCCTAGCTGCACTGTTTTGAATATATTGAAGCTTCTGAATGTTTTTGCCAGGGATACCAATAAACAGGGAGTTGCAGTAGTCGAGCCTGGAGGAGACAAAGGCATGGACGAGTTTCTCAGCATCAGGAAAAGTCAGAGATGGGCGAAGTCTGGAGATGTTTCGAAGATGGAAGAAGCAGGTTTTAAACAGATGCTTAATGTGATTTTCAAATGTGAGATGAGAGTCCATTTTTATTCCAAGATTTGTAACAGAGGTGGAGAGGGGGATGTCTTGACCAGAGAAGGAGATTGTTGTTAAAGTTGATGCTTGTATCTGGTGAGGGGTGCCAATCAATATGGCCTCGGTCTTGGAGCAGTTCAGTTGAAGAAAGTTTTGATTCATCCATGCCTTTATTTCCTCCAGGCAGGCAGAGAGAGCAGTGAGTGCAGTGAGAGCAGTGAGTGAAGATGGAGATAGGGATGATGATGATGCTCCAGTCCTGATGTAAAGTTGTGTGTCGTCGGCATAGCAGTGAAAGGAACCGATTAATAATTTGACCCAAAGGCAGCATGTAAAGGGCAGCAGTAGTGAAATCCACGTGCTTCTAATTATACTGCCGTGTTCATTTATGTAAACGTTTTCAGAGTCAGAGTTTCTTTGTCATGTGGTACACGTGGTGGAACAGAATTATGTGCACAGGGTCCCAGTTACATCCAACAATATAATGTAAAAGAAAAACAGTAATGAGATGCTCCTTAAACTTCCATCCTGAGGGGAGCAGGGCAAAAAGTGTGTGTGCTGGGTGAGTGGGGTCCTTCATGATGCAGGTGGCTCTCTTCCTGCATCTGGAGGTGTAGATATCTTTGATGGTGGGGAGACTGACTCCAACATCTTCTGTGCAGCCTTCACCACTCTCTGTAGAGCTTTTCTTTCTGCAGCTGTGCAGCCTCCATGCCACACGTTGATGCTGGAGCACAGGATGCTCTCCACTGCACACCTGTAGAAGGAGGTGAGGACTGAGCTTCTCAGACCAGCTCGTCTCAGCCGTCTGAGGAAGTAGAGTCTCTGATGAGCTTTTTTAATTTTAAACTGTGATGCTCAGTTTTCTTGACTTAAAACATGAAATCTCTCTGAATCAATTTGAAACTAAATCAGAAATGGACACGTACGTGGCCCAAACATTAAATCCTGCTTACTACTGTCAGTCTGTTACTGTGCTACTTTTTGTTTGACCCCCAACCAAAAACCTCTGCTTCAACAGGAAGTACCCACCCCCACACAGCCACCACCACCTTAAACCTGTCTAACCACACATCCATCTTCTTTCTTTTCTCAAGAAATACACCAGAAAAACGTTCAGAAACTAAACAAACGTGACTTATTTCAAGGCAAACAGCAGGAGACAGACACCTCTCCACCTCCCACCTCCACCTGGAGCCTCCCAGCTGCTCCTCGAGGCCGCAACACCTTATCCTCTTAAAATGTGATGCTGTATGTAAAAATTAAAATAAAAAAAATACAGCAGACAGAGCTGTGTTTTGTTCCGGTTCATCTTTGATATGTACTTCATGTCACAACCAAACGCCTCCAGACGAGTTCAGTTTGACGTTCAGTGAAGTAAACATGTTTATTTGAGTTCCCTGCTCCTGTGAGATGAGAGGAAACTCATGTCTGTGTTAAATATGGAGAGACAACCAGCAGCTGGTTGGGTTCGCTGAAAACCGAGGAGACGGGAGGTTTGGTTCTGTTGGGCTAACTCAACTCACACAGCAGCTCTTGTTTAACTCGTACCAATAGCTGTTTGTTAGGGCTAAAGTTTAATTATAAATAAAACCTCAAAACAACTTCTTATTCAGATTGTCCGGATATAATAAATAATTTATTGTTTGTTGGATAAGGCTGCTTCACACAGCTCCTTGGAAAGTTAAAAACAGAGTTCATTAAAATATATTTGTTCTGTTAAAAACACGTTTCTCCTGAAAATATATTTCATAAAATCTGTTCAATGGTTGTTTATCAGTCGTTGTCTTGGCAACAAAATGACCATCTCTTGTTATTTTCTCGAGGTTTTAACCAGAGCTCTGGTTTTAACGTTTTAATTAAATTTTTGGGTAAAAATAGCAAAGTCTGTGTTGGTTTTATGAATGATCTATAGATGTTTTATAAACTGTGAACGCTTCAGAAATATTAAACATTTATAGAAGTTATAAGACTCTTTTGTATATATCACAAGAACGAGAGCTACAATTTTTATTCATCTTATAAATCAAACGTTTGGCTTCTCGCTCAACTGGTCTCCAGTTTGGTAAATTCAGTAAAGTGACAGTTCAGATTTTTTTTTAAGTGGGGTTCTATGGAGATGATTTGAGCAATTAATATGCTACTTGTTGCAGATAGCTGTCTGAACCACTTCAGTTTGGAGAAATTGAAGAAACTGCAGGAGTCCACTCTGGTCCTGCTCAGACTAGTCGTTTGCTAATCAAAGCTGGTCAACACTTAACAAAACTGTTGAACTCGAACTCATTTAAAGGACAAATTAGCCTGGCCCTCGCCTTCCTGCACAGCTCCGCTCAATTCTCATTTCCCTTCACTGCACAGTCTGGGACTTCTCTCATAGACAACGATTTCTCCGGTAGATTTTTGACCGGACCAATCAGAGAACAGAAGGGGCGGAGTTTTTGGCCCCTAACCTACGCCCCCACCTGTCCCAGCGCAGCCAGCGAGCAGCCGCATGTTCTCATTCAAAGCGATGCAGGACTGTTGTATAAATGACACAAATGTATTAATTTCCCCTTCTTAATCCCTTATCTGGAGTTTTCTTTTGTTTTTTTGGCCAAAAGTCAAGTGTTCGCTCCCTCCTCCTCCTCCTCTCCCTCCGCTGAACAAGGAAATGCCCCCACCTGTCCCAGCGCGCAGCCAGCTCGCAGCCGCATGTTCTCATTCAAAGCGATGCAGGACTGTTTTATATGTGACACAAATTTATTAATTTCCCCTTCTTAATCCCTTATCTGGAGTTTTCTTTTGTTTTTTTCCCAAAAGTCAAGTGTTCGCTCCCTCCTCCTCCTCTCCCTCCGCTGAACAAGGAAACGTCTCAGGTTGTCACGAGAGAATTAAAGTCAGGTTTTAAGTTGCTGCCCGAGTCCCATCAGATTTCCTGGTCTTCTGGTGTGTTGGACCAGCGCTCCATGGTTTTATTTTATTAGGACGTTTTATTATCATATAAACACAGAATATACAACGGAGCGAGAGAAAATTCAGCAGGAGGCGGAGCTGAAGTCAAGTTCAGCAGACCACGGGGGAGCAGCCATCAGCAGAGGCCACGCCTCCAGCAAGAATCGGTTGTCAATGGACAGGTCCCAGACCCTTGTCTGAAGCGAAGTGAAGGACAGGGTCTGGTTTTAACCAGGCTAAGGACAAATAGGCTCAGCATTTCTTTATCCAACACATGGTAACTTCTTAATAATGTTTTTAAAGTATTTACACTGTAATTAATAACTGTGGCACAAACTGTTTGTTATAATTTATAAGCAGGGGTTGACACAAGCAGTTGCCGTTTGTCAGAGACAACATACTTTAGTCTCAGACAACCAGATCTCGTCCCAAGGTTGTCGGTGGACAACCAAGAAAAGGATTACCAGTAGTTCACCATGTCCTGCGTCCTCGCAACGGATTTCTGTCATCTGTGGAAATTAAAGGGGAAAATAAAAGGTGTTTTCAACTGTCCTGATTTGGGCGAGACAGTCCCAGATTTTATCCTTCATGTCCTGTGTCCCACATAAGGAGGGGCAGGACACCCAAATGTCCCACATTTGACAAGAGATGGTTGGTTCTGATAATTAAACAATAATAACACTAAAAATCAAAAAAGGCGTTCAATACAAGATCAACTGGACTTTTATTTGTTACAGAAGACGTTTCGACCTCTATCCAGAGGGCTTTATCAATTGATTGATATAATTGATAAAGCCCTCTGGATAGAGGTCAAAACGTCTTCTGTAACAAATAAAAGTCCAGTTGATCTTGTATTGAACAACTTTTTTGATTTTATCATGTCCTGGACGACTGAGAATCTTCACCAGCAACACTAAAAATTAATATTTATATGACCTAGATTACAACAAAGGTGTGTGTCTCTGTTTAACTTAATTTATCCTGCAGACTCAAGAAGTTCTCTGAGAGAGTCAGTTTCAGCTGTTTGTAGTTTACCATAAATATCTGCTAAATTCATCTCTACACAGTGTTTAAGCAACAACACAATGTTTGGATGAGCTAAACTTGTTTATATTTAGAACCAAACTGAGGTAATTCTACTGTGATAAATGAAATTTAATAAATGATCAAACAAGAAAACTAAATACTATTAATAACCTGATGCATGCTTAATAATCCAGGTAGAAAAATCTAAAAAAGCTAAGTCTGGTCCTCTGGACATTCAAAAAACAAAACAAAGCAAAAAAATTGTAGAAACGTTTCGTCTTTCGTCCGGCAAAGACTGGTTCATCCCAAAGATCCAGTCCCCCGGCACAAACAGAGTAATATTGTGTATGCTGTTCAGTGTCAGGAGGGCTGTGATCAGTCTTATATCGGGGAAACTAAACAGCCACTGGCCAAAAGGATGGCCCAGCACAGAAGATCAACATCATCAGGTCAGGACTCTGCGGTCTACACTCATCTCCAGGCCAGCGGTCACTCTTTCAGGGATGAAGATGTTCACATCCTTGATAGAGAGGAACGATGGTTTGAGAGAGGAGTAAAGGAGGCCATCTTTGTGAAAAGAAACCGTCCATCATTAAACAGAGGTGGAGGCCTCTGGGTTCAACTGTCCCCCTCTTACAATGCTGTTATTGCTAGTATCACTCAGCCCTCTGTGAATAGCAAACAACCATCAGGGTGCTAACGATCCATCGTTAGGCTGATGGTCCTCCTTGATCATGTGAGCAGCTGGTTTCAAGCTGTCATCAGCCAACTGGTTGATCCACTGTGAGAGGGTGCTATTTATAAGACTGAGCTGAATACAGCTTCTCAGACTGAGGAAGTCTTTCAGACGAAAGACGAAACATTTCTACAATTTTTTTGCTTTGTTTTGTTTTTTTGAATGTCCAGAGGACCAGACTTAGCTTTTTTAGATAAATACTATTAAATTACTACATGAACCAAAATCCTGTAAATAAAATCCCTTTGAATGAAAAAGTCATTTTAGGAGAGAAATCTGTCAGTCTGTCAAACTTTTAAATAATTATTTTTAAAATAATTTATACTCTGCTAAAGACTTTGTGTTATAATTTTAAATAAATATATATCTGATAAATCATTTCTCAATTGAAAACACTGAAATGACATGAAAGTAAACTACAGGGAAGTTGTTAAAACTTGTCTCTTCCTTCAGAATGATGTTGGTCGTGATGATGCTTCATTAGAAAACACTATACAGCTAACCCCCGAGTTAAGTACGAGTTCTGGACCTAAGGACCGTTCGCAGCTCGATTCTGCGGTAGCTAGGGGGTGAAAATAACTCTTGTTCGTAGGTCCTGATTTCGTTCGTACGTCGCGGAAATAACGCTAACGGAGCGCCGCACACAAATTTATCGGCATGAGACTGAACAAGCTGACATACTGGGCCATAAACATGCACAGAACTTTATTTACAAACACTTATCTAACACATTACACCACACATTCATCCATAAACACACACAGTAACTGTACAGCAACGTTAAACATTGCTATTCAGCACAGCACATTCAATACTGTACTGTACGTACTTCGCCTATCCTAACACACCTAACACAGTGTAATTAATTAATACAGTACAGTAATAAAAATATAAATTAAATAAAAATATAATTTCTTACTTTGAGGTGGTCAAAGCCGCTGCTGCGTCCCGTGTTAGCTTCTGGAGCTAGCCAGGCCGGAGGTGTTCGCGCGGCGGCCTGGCACGATCGGCGATAAATCCGCGGCTGCCTGAGACATCCACAGAGTTCACAGAGACGTTTCCAGCTAGTAATTAATCCATATGAGGCGATCCTGGTCACCAGTCTTCAAAGGCCGGCTCCCGGCAGCCGGCCCGTGACTGAACCTAAAATGGCGTCCAGTGTTCTACTTTAACTTGTGACCGTGTAAACTGGAGACCTTTATTTTTATTTTTTATAATTTCATATTTTTATTAAATATGATACGTTCGTAGGTCCGGGTTGCCGTAGGTCGATGGAGTCGTAGGTAGGGGGTTAGCTGTACTGTACCGTGTACTTAGTTGTACTAATGTCAGTAAAAATATTTTTTCTGCTTTGATCCTGGAGCCTTAAATACACTGCGAGTGCCTCGTTTGCAAATTCTGATGAGGAGGAAGAAGAGAACGAGGAAGTTCCACTGGAGCAGCTCCTGAAAGAGTCTGCCACTCTGCAGCTTGGAAACTCCAAGCTGCAGAGTGGCAGACTGAGAACATTGCATATACCAGTAGTAAACGTTTACTTATGAATTAATATTTTTCTTGACCCCCCCACACTTCCTTATTGTAAAAGTGGACAACCCAACATTTTGGCACACTGCCAGATTCTGTCAAGTGTTTGTCCAGGTAAAATTTCCCTTATTTAAGGTAAAACTGTGTCGATCTGTTTGTAATGTTTGAAGAAGGGGACAGTTTTTGTTTTGTGTCAATGTATTATTTTTGGATTATTAACAGATATAGTCCTTCATGTTGCAGAGAAAAGCTGAAATGTGACTGCAGTCACTCTGATGATATCAAACTCTCATTGGGCCTGCGAGCAGACAGAGCTGAGACAGATAGGCCCTGTGCGCATACAACACAACAATACAAACATCTCACAACCTTCAGGATTTCTTTATTCGTTTTAAATATGTATGCTTACCGTACTTTTCGGCGTATAAGTCGCTGTGTTTTTAAAACTAATTTGCATGTCCTGTGACTTATACGGCGAAGCGACATGTTTATGGATTTTTTCCCATATTTTTAGATCCATTTTTGACTCAGATATGACCGTTTTCATTTTGGCAAAAAAATGGTGCAGTACCACTTTTGTCTGCTAGGGGGACATTTCCAGAGAGTACACCAACCGTTTCTAGCTCATGTGTCCGAAAAAAGCCTCCTCTGCTCGGACTGACTCTGTCGCTGCCCGGTCTCCTGCTCTGGATGTAGCTACTGTTAGCTGTGTTTTTTAGCAAGATAACTCATAAACCACACCGCGGATTTTCTTAAAACTTACAGAGCGTAATTATTTGGTGGTCATTTACAAACTGTTAGCTGCAGAAGATGTTTAGAGCTAAAAAAAATTGCTCTTTTAGCTTTGTTGTTAGCAGTAGCTACCATAAACAGATACCTACTGTTTAGATAAACAGCTCTTAAACCACTCGACTGATATTTTTTAGGCTTACAGAGTGTAATTATATGGGTCTCATTTACAAACTGTTGACCTGTATAAGACATTTGAGATAATTCAATTTATTTATTATTTATTTTCGTAGCGCACGCGACCG
>JBBPBX010017951.1:32006-46188 GCA_038048925.1 Garcialebias charrua
GGCTTAGCGGAGACCTGCACTCATGTAGCTGCCCTGCTTTTTAGACTGGAAGCAACGGTGAGGATACGAGGCACAAAAACTGTAACCGATGAGCCAGCATACTGGATGTTGCCAGGAAATATGAGGAAGATTCACGGAGTAGTTGGCCATAAAATTAACTTAAGTAGTGCATCTTCTCAAAAAAAGATACTGGATCAAAAAATCCACATGAATGTATCAACACCAGCAGAACACAGAAGAAGGAAAGCCCAAAAAAGAAAAACCCCACCAGCAAATCCAGAACATGTGTCACCTATGCTAGCAAATGAAGAATGTCGGTCAAGTATGCATAACAGCATACTAGAGCACGGTAAGGCTGTTGGTCTGTCAACAAGAAATGTACATTACAAATTATTCAAAGCTAATGAGCAGCCAAGTGGATTTCCTCCATCTCTGACATCTCTGCACAACAAACACATAGAGTCCCATGACCTGTCAGCTATTTTACTGGACTGTGAAAAACACAAAGATGCTGCTTTACTTACTGAAGAGCAGGCATTAACTATAGAGAAGAATACAAGAATGCAGCATAAATGTCCCGCCTGGTATGAATGTCGAGCTGGACGAATTACAGCTTCCAGCATGCATGCTGTATTTGCCACCAGTTTGGAAAGCCCTGCTCAGACAGTTATTAAAAAGGTGTGTAACCCAGGCAAGCAGGTGTCTACAGTGCAAACAAGATGGGGTATTCTTAATGAGGCTGATGCACAAAATGCCTACATTAAAATCGCAGCAAGCATGCACAAAAATCTAAAATTTAAACAATGTGGATTCATAATTAACACAAACTTCCCTGAACTTGGAGCATCTCCAGACGGACTCACAGTCTGTGAGTGCTGTGGAGCGGGCTGCGTGGAGATCAAGTGCCCTTACAAATACAGAACGAGCAGCATCCATGAGGCCTTGGATGCAAATGACAAAAACTTTTGCCTCCAGCAATCTGGCAGTGAACTAACCCTGAAGACAAATCACCCGTACTACACACAGGTCCAAACTGAGCTGTTTGTTAGTAAATCTAATCACTGTGACTTTGTTGTGTGGACCCAGAAAGAAATTGCTGTCATCCGTGTATCTCCAGACTGTGAATTCTGGGAACCACGCCGACAGAAAGCACAAAGCTTTTTTAAACAAATTTGTCTTCCTGAGCTAGTGGGTAGATATTTCTCTGAGTATGTTTGTACTCAAGGTTTAAAGAATGAATAAATATGTAATATGTAACAGCATGTGAATGATGCTGTTGGACTTGTATTTGCATAAGTTTTGTGTATCCATTTTTTGATCCAATCTACAGTATTACCTCAAAATTGTACCTGATGCTATGCCAAATGAAAAATGTGAGGCAAGTTTCTGTTGTTTTTACTTGCCACCTTTTACATTTTCTTTGAGGTCTGTTTACAATAGTTGTGACTAGTATTTCGTGAATTGTTTACATTTTAATATCTGTTTTATTAATTTTTT
The DNA here is from genome assembly GCA_038048925.1 of Garcialebias charrua. Classification (NCBI taxonomy): domain Eukaryota; kingdom Metazoa; phylum Chordata; class Actinopteri; order Cyprinodontiformes; family Rivulidae; genus Garcialebias; species Garcialebias charrua. Next base: position 33,504 of record JBBPBX010017951.1, read on the forward strand.
TCTTGTTACCTAAAATATGTGGAATATTTGCAATGTTTACAAAAGGTGTGATCTACTTGTTTCGTCTGGTCACCAGGAAATGTTTACTTTTGAAAGCTTGTTTACTGTACATAATTCTTTACTTGAAGTTTAATACTGTATTACTTGAAAACTTGCTGTATGAAAAACAATACATGATATGGTTACTCCAAATGTGAAACTATTTCATCAGCTGTTTAATAATTGTTTACGTTACCTGTATTGCTTGAATGAAATGTAACATGAATGTTTAACATGTTGAAATTTTATTAAATTTGAAAGAATAAAAAAACACTACAATGTTATTATTCTACTGTACATTCAACAAAACAATTATGAGTGACACAAGCACAAATAAAATCTTTCACATCAACGTTGAACACCAAACTACTAGAAACTGGAAAAATAATAAATAAATAAATAAAAAACAGTGTATTTTTCCACTAATCTATATTTTCAGTATATCAGTAGAAGCAGTGTGTCATATTAACATGTGCAGGTTTCCTCAGCTGCAGGTTTTACAACAACACTAGGGCACATATTTACCAGACTGCAGCACAGATGCACAATCTTGTCAAGAATCATCATCTCTTCACTCAGCTGGAAGCAGCAACCTAATGGGTATAGTTCTGTGTAACATTTTGAATTTATTTCTCAGACAACCAATAACTCTTTCCACATGGATCCTAAGGTGAGCTATAGCTCTAGTTTTTTTCTACATCTGTAGCATCAAGCTGACATCTCCCTTTGGTGAATGATGGGATTTTAACCTCAGCACACATCATTCCAACACTGTCGCTAATATCAAACCCCCGGTCAGCCAGCACAAGATCACCGGGTAATAATTTGTAGAGAAAGCCACAGTTATCTGTTATGTTCTTGTCTGAGGTACGTCCACCCCATCCCTTGGAAATAAAAGAAATTGCACCATGTGGTGTAATACCAATAAGGTATTTCATAGTGTGCCTACCTTTGTAATGTGAAAAGGTTTGTGCGCGGGCTGTTAAATTTGAGGGTCTTTCTATGCCGATTTCAAAACAGTCAATAATAATGGCTACACGTTTTCCAAATGTTTCTAAAAATGGAGTAGGCATTGTGGCTTGTAAACAATGCCTCTCAGGCCAGTGTACCATGTGGTGAAGTTGTTCATACAACACATCGACAGTGTCAGTGAAGGTCTTAGACAAAGTTTTATGTGACACATTAAAAAGATGGCAGAGATGTTGAACAGGTAGATCAAGTCTAAGACGCATTAATGTGAGCAGAACCATTTGAAATTGTGACATTTTTTTTGATGTGGGCAAAAAAGGCCTGACTAATTCAAACAATGACAACAATACGGCAAAGCAATGAAGTCCTGTATAGTACCTGACTTTTTTTGTGTCACCCCTAAGAAATTCTTGGTCTAGCTGTTTTTTATTCAGCTCTGACCTGAGCTCCCTGTTTTCCTGTAAGAGACGATTAATTTCTGCTCTTCTTTGTTCGCACAAGTGACATTCTGTTTGTCGCCTTTTTGCTGCTGGTTCATCTTCCTCCTCCCCATCTGCAGCGACAGTGATGTCCTCTCGTGGGGTTTCCACCGCAGACTCCACAACTTGCTCATGCTCCTCTCCAGCAGCCTCCACCACCTGTTGGTGCTCATCTACAGCAGCCTCCACCACCTGTTGGTGCTCATCTCCAGCTGCCTCCACCACCTGTTGGTGCTCATCTCCAGCTGCCTCCATCACCTGCTGATGATCATCTCCTGCTGCCTCCACCACCTGTTGGTGCTCATCTCCTGCTGCCTCCATCACCTGCTGATGATCATCTCCTGCTGCCTCCACCACCTGTTGGTGCTCATCTCCTGCTGCCTCCACCACCTGTTGGTGCTCATCTCCTGCTGCCTCCATCACCTGCTGATGATCATCTCCTGCTGCCTCCACCACCTGTTGGTGCTCATCTCCTGCTGCCTCCACCACTGTTGGTGCTCATCTCCTGCTGCCTCCATCACCTGCTGATGATCATCTCCTGCAGCCTCCACTGCTTGTTGATTTTGCCTTTCCATCACTTCCTGGCCTTCATCTTCCCCTTGTGCTCTGCTGTAACGTCTCTTTAATCGACGAGCATGTCGGTCTGATGTTGACACTTTCACCTCGGAGTGTCCCAAGTGCAGTGTTGGAGCCCAGTCGGGATTTGACTCATCCATCTCATAAGAAGATTTGCCTTGAAGAGAACGCAGATCAGTAATATAATTATTGCCAGAAAACATTACTGTCATCCATCTAGTATTTTATTTTTTGAGTTGAAATTACTGAAGTTCCATGATTTAGTAGATTGCCTTATTTTAATGGTGATGTAACAATGTACTACTCTTAAATATTCAGACACATTTTGTTAAAAGATGAAGTAGTTTCATGTGTAATATGTTGAAATTTGAAAATTGAGATGGGTTACTCATTTTTTGTTACTTAAAGATTGTTCTTTGAATTGAATGTTTGGAAAAGGTGCAGATATAATAAGATAGTTTGTTCTTTCTGCTGCCTTTCATTTTATATTTTCTTTTTTTTAAGATACATGTCTTTGTTGGGTATTTATTTTGATAAAATGAATAAAGAAATAAATTAATAATAAAATACAATATGCTACAGTCAATGTGACAACACAATCAAGTTTAAACTGTTTATTTCACAATAACACAGATGTCAGACCTAAACTTGGTTGACCCACTATGCACTGAACTCGACCAAAACATGATACACCTTGACAAAATGGCTCAACTCCAGTAAACCGAATTAAAATACTCACCTGAATGGAAATGTCTGGAACAAACAAGCATGCATCTTGTGATGTTGGAGAACGTTACATCAGGACGTCTCACTGCTGATATCCATGACATTCGTCTCCGTTTTGTTATGGCTGACACACGATCGCCCTCGCGTTGTTTCCAGGTAGGGAAACTAAAAGGGAAAAAGGGCCTTCTCCTATTCTGCTCCTGCTTCATGGAATATCTTACAAAAAGATCTGAAGCTAGTCTCGACCTTGACTTCTCTAAATGGTTTTCAGAATCTGTTGGAATCCTGGCAAAAACCAATGCAGATTTGTTCCTGTCTTTGATTTTATATGTCTACCTTATAATGTTTTGCTAGTTTTTTGATACTTTGTTAAAAAAAAGAAAAAAAAAATCTTTTGTTTTTTTCTCTCTTTTTGTTTTCTATTGTTTATTGTTTGTTTGTTTATTGTTTAATGAAATTCTATCACTGCTGTTCATTGTTCTTTAGTTTTAGCAGGTCGCTTTCGTAAATGAGCCCATGAGGTTCAAAAGATTTACCTGACTAAATAAAGGTTGAATGAATGAATAAAACGAGAGTCCGTTTTCTTTTTTTTTTACCTTTTCTATCGTGTGAACGGACATTGCATCCTATTACACAGCAATTTCGGACCATTGCTAAACTGTAGAAACCTGATTCGAACAAAAGACGAGCGACCAGCAAAAATGGCGGATCGACAAAAAACTACAAAAAAAAATACCCACAATGCTGTGCGCGGTGGACCAGTGACGTCACGCTCCAAAGCTCTATACATAAACCGGTCGTTTAGAACGGAAGTGAAATTTGGCAGAATTAGAAAGGCGATATTTTATTATCTAAGCATTATTTTGTGTATAAAATTGACTGAACATGGTCTGGATAGCCCACAGATAAACCACAAAAAATTATATATCCTACATTTGGTCCCCTTTAAGGAAAAATGGGAAAATAGGTCAATTGATTATGTAAAAATGGGAAAATTGGTAAATGAAAAATTGATTAAGTAAAAGTGGGAAAATAGGTTAATGAATGACAAATAACTATTTATTTCACCATTTTAATCACCATTTTTATCCATTTTATTTATTTATTTTATTTTGGCTAAAACGGCTCCCCATAGATGGAGAAGCTGGATGGACTATCATGGAAGGAGGCAGGGGCCAGGCAGCCAGGCTCCGACAAGCACAGAGAGAGAGCACAGGAAAAACTCAGTGGATTTCGTTATGAGGACGGTCGGAAACACATCCACTTCTACAAGCTAAGTGCCGCTCATTAATTAAAATAAATAAATAAAAGGGAAAAATAATATATATATCTGACCCAAAGTGTGGACTAAGATCAAAATATATTAACATAAAGACATGGTCAAACATCATTATAATGTCATTTTATTTATCCTTAGCTGATGTTAAACAATTTCGTTACAGATTTAAAATAATAAATGAATAACCGTTGTTTTGGGAGCTGGTTTAAAGGGCTCTGATTGTGCACTGATCTCATACTCATTCCGAGTTATGTCAGCCTGCACGGGAGAGACCCCCCACGATAGGAGACTCGTGGGGACTTTTCTCTTCCTCCTAGACTCCTCAAAGAGTCACTTTGTTTTGGAAGTCTTACCTGTTGTCTGTTTTTTAGTCTTATGTTTTTTGTTTGTGATTTTCATATATGTTTTATTTTTGAGTCATTTTGTTTTGGAAGTCGTTCATGGATTACGTTTTGTAGTTTCAGGCTTTTCGTTTTTTGTTAATTGATTTACTGTCGTCACCTTGGATGTGTATGTCAAAGGGATTTTTTTCTTTTAAGGAGTTATGCTCCAACAACAATATAAAATTATATCTATTAACGTTCACGGGTTACAGAATCCAATTAAGAGAGGTAAGCTTATAGCTAAATTGGACTCGCTCAGCTGCGACCTGCGGAGCGGAGCCGCATGTAGTGTAATTTTGGCGTGAAACTGAACACAGGTTGAGACAGTAACTCCTCCCCCAGACCAGATTCAAAATTTCCCTCAAAATGGGCGTGTAGAGAGTCAAGCAGGGGAGGAGGTTGGGGGATGTCCTGCGTTCACGCCCCCTCTAGTGGTAAACTCCCACCCCTCCCCAAGTTTAGATTTCAAAATGGCGGATAGTCGCGTCTTCAGTTTGGCTGTGTCTCAATTCAGGGGCTGCGTCCTCATGAGTGCGCATTTGTCGGCCGCATACGTCATTGCCCCGCGCGGAGGACTGTCCCAATTCGAAGACTCCTCCTCATGCGGCCGAGGAATGCGGCCTACTTCCTGTCGAAATCTGAGGATGCATTCGTGAATCCTTCCAGACGGAGGCTATCCCAGAATTCATAGCGCCAGCAGAGATTTCGCGGGGGGGGTGGGACTTTCTGCGTGCAGAGTCGGGGCTGCTGTGTGTTGTTGAGTCATCAGCTCGTTTTAACAACAACCTCAGCGCGAATATTCATTCAACCTTTATTTAGTCATCTCAAACAACCTCAGCTCGAATATATCTCATTAAAATTTAACTTCAGAAACGACAAAAAAAATGTGTTAGCTGAATATACAGTATATTAGTGTTTCTGAGTTTACTGCTTTTGAAGAACTGATTACAAATCAGATTATTTTACACGTGCGTAGCAAGGATTTTCTGAGGGGCAATCTTTTAAAACCCAGAGTGGACCAGTGAAAAGCAAGCTGTCGAGTAGCTCAACTGGTAAATCAACCTGCAGTTGGTGCAGAGATACTTTTCTCGAAGCTGGTTCCATAGGCGTAGATCCTGGGGGGGTCGGGGGGGTCCGGACCCCCCCAATCTTGGGGAAATATAGATCTGTCCCCCCCAATAATTCAATAAAGGAAACCGTGTCTTTAAACAATATAAATATAAAAAAGCAAAAAAGAGAGAAATCCGCCATTATTCTAAGAAAAAAAAGGAAATTTTGCCCCCTCCCCTTCTCTGTTGGCAAATGGTTTAGTCCAATGTTTACATGGAACAACAACAGCACCGGAGCCACAGGCGGAGCCGCTGGGTGGGAGTGAGCTACAGCACAAACTATTAACTTCCAGTAAGTAGCTACTTAAAACATAGGCGACAGTGACTGGGAGGAAAAGGTATTTTACAGTGTTGAAAGACAAGTGTGTCTGTGTCTCATTAGTGGCTGTAGCAACAGCAAAACACAACGAGGAGCGACACTTCATCAGCTAACACGCTAGCTTCAATGCTAACTGGCTCACAACAGACAGAAGAATGTCAGCGCAGCTTTGAGCAGGATGGATTCACATTCATCATATTTTCAGGTGTGGAGCTCTTGAAAGAAGTAATGATGAAATATGTGAAAGATAAATAATTTAAAAAGAGTAGAGAAGATGTGATGATTAGTTAAAATGATTTTATATGTGTAGCACTTTGTTGCAGCTGTGGTTGTTTTAAAGGGCTTTCTAAATAAATTATTATAAAAAATGTTGAGGATCAATACTTATGTCACATGATTAATAAAAAAGTCACTGTTTATTTTACATTATTGATATTTTGTATCTGCAACTGGAAGATTTTATTCTTAATAGGTTCTTAAAAAATGCTACAGATTTGTCAATAGTAAAAGGCATATTTTGAATGAATGTTACAAACGTGTTTGTTCATTTCTACAAAACAGTTAATAAAATATTTATAAAATACAATGAATTTCAAATGTTACAGAATGAGTTTAACATAAAAGAAATAGTGTTTTATGTTTAAATATCAGTTAATAAGTAATCCATTATGCCCCCTTGTTTAGGACTGGAACCAATCTCAGCTGCTTTTGTGTGAAGGCAGGGACACCCAGGACAAGTCACCAGTCTGTCCCAGAGACACCCAGGACACGTCTCCAGTCCATCACAGAGACAGACAAAGAGACAAACAACCATCCACACTCCCAGTCAAAGCTAAGAACAATTTACATTTGCACAGAAGAGCCAAAAAATTATTCAAACTGAGGACTCAAGTTCTTGATTGAGAGTTCTAATCACTACTGGTAATTATCAATAATAATTGATCATATTTACCAAGCTAAATCATTGTGTGGAGTCTTTAATAATACAGACCAGATCAGATGTGATCAGGCAGTCATATATTCACATGTATGTAAATGTATTATTATTAATACTATAATTAAAGTTGAACCATGCAAATTTGTTTGGAACGAACAAGTGGACCTTTGTGCCTCTTGGTCCCACTGAAGTAGCTCTCAGTCTCAAAAAGTTTGGTGACCCCTGCATTAAAGTATTTCTTCTCCTTGAAAACTGTTTTCTTTTTAAGCTTTAAGATTTTGGGAAGGTGTGGTACCAGATTATCAGTGACACTGACCACAGCAATCTATGAATACAAGCCAAACAGAAATTTAAACAATATTTAGAGGGGACCTATTTTGCAAAATTCTCATTTTGCCACTTGTCATTTTGACAAGTGGCAAAGATTGAACACATTAAATTTTTTATAAGAGTAATGAGTGTCACTATTGTACTGATTAATAGTAGTATTAAGACTACTAAATATATGCCATTTAAATCAATATTATTGCTGATTATTCTGCATAGTATATGCATGCAGTTTGGATAAACTTCCCTCTATAGCAAACAACCATCAGGGTGTTAACGATCCATCGTCAGGCTGATGGTCCTCCTTGATCATGTGAGCAGCTGGTTTCGGCTGTCATCAGCCAACTGGTTGATCCACTGTGGGAGGGTGCTATTTATAAGACTGAGCTGAACACAGCTTCTCAGACTGAGGAAGTCTTTCGGACGAAAGACGAAACGTTTCTACAGTTTTTTTTTGCTTTGTTTTGTTTTGTTTTTTGAATGTCCAGAGGACCAGACTTAGCTTTTTTGGATTTTTCTACCTGGATTATTATAATAATAATAATAATAATAATCATTTTATTTAAAAGCGCCTTTCATGACACCCAAGGACACTTAACAAACCAACACAGTGAATACAGAGCAAACATTATCAGCGACAAATTGAAATATAAAATACATAAAGGATATAAAATGGAAGATAAAAATACATTTAGTAAAGTTAATGATAAGCTAGTCTAAAGAGATGTGTTTTCAGGGCAGTCTTGAACAGAGAAAGGGAGGTGGTGTTTCGAAGGTCGGGCGGTAGAGCGTTCCAGAGGTGAGGGGCAGAGCAGGTGAAGGCCCTGCTCCCCATGGTGGAGAGGCGGGCAGAGGGTACATGGAGTTGTAGTGAAGAGGAGGACCTGAGAGAGCGTGATGGGATGGAGATTTGTAGGAGGTCAGATAGATAAGGAGGGGCAAGGTTGTGGATAGCTTTGAACGTGAGGAGTAGAATTTTGAAGATGATGCGTGATTTAACCGGGAGCCAGTGGAGCTGCTGCAGGACAGGAGTGATGTGATCATAGTAGGAGGTTTGAGTGATGACACGGGCAGCTGAGTTCTGGACCATCTGTAACTTGTGGAGAGATTTGTTGGGGAGGCCGTAGAGAAGGGAGTTGCAGTAGTCAATACGGGAAGTCACAAGACTGTGCACCAGGATGGCTGTGGAGCGGGGCGTGAGAGAAGGACGGAGACGGTTAATATTACGGAGGTGGAAATAGGCAGACCGAGTAATATTGTTGATGTGTGAAGTGAAGGAGAGAGTGGTGTCGAGGATGACACCGAGGCTCTTGACCTGAGGGGAGGGGGATAGCAGAGAGTTGTTAAGGGGGACGAGAAGATGTTCTGATTTTGAAATAGAGTTTTTGGTACCGACGAGAATGACTTCTGTTTTGTTGCTGTTTAGTTGAAGGAAATTGTTAGAAAACCAGTGATTTAGCTCGTTGAGACAGTCGGTGAGGATGGAGGGTGGGTGGGTGGAGTTTGGTTTTGATGACAAGTAGAGCTGCGTGTCATCAGCATAGCAGTGGAAATGGATGCCGTGTTTGCGGAAGATGTGGCCTAGAGGAAGGAGGTAAATGATGAAGAGGAGGGGTCCGAGGACAGAGCCTTGGGGGACACCCGTGGAGACAGGGGAAGACTGGGAACGGAAGGATTTAAGCTGAATGAATTGAGTGCGGTCAGAGAGATAGGAGGTGAACCAGTCTAACGGGGTACCTGAGATGCCAATGGAGGTTAGTCTGTTGAGGAGGATAGAATGACAGATGGTGTCGAAGGCAGAACTTAGATCAAGAAGAATGAGGATGGACAGAAGACCAGAGTCAGCAGCAAGAAGAAGGTCGTTAGTGATTTTTACTAGGGCTGTTTCGGTGCTATGGTGGGGGCGAAATCCAGATTGAAACTCTTCATAAATGTTGTTGTTGGACAGGTGAGAGTGAAGTTGACTAGCAACAGTTTTTTCAAGGATCTTGGAGATGAAGGGCAGATTGGAGATCGGACGAAGATTACTGAAGTTGGTGAAGTCAAGACCTGGTTTCTTGATGATGGGGGTGATGGCAGCAGATTTGAAGGCTGTGGGAACAGTGCCAGAGGTTAGGGAGGAGTGGATGATATTAGTGATGATAGGGAGCAGAGACGGGAGACAGGATTTAACAAGAACTGTGGGGAATGGGTCAAGTTGACAGGATGAGGACTTGGACTTGCTGATAATGTCTGCAATGTTATCAGCAGGGGGGAGGGAGAAGACAGAGAAAGGGAGGGAGGGAGGGGGGAGTTCAACAAGGATGCTGGGGGCAGTATTTGGTCCAAGGTGTTTATGAATTGAAATAATCTTTTCATTTCATTCTTTTTTATTGAGCATGCATCAGGGTATTCCCTCTGTACATTTTGCATTACATTTCACTGTCACTTTGCCGACCCCCCCAAAATTGCTCTTAAAAAATTTCCCTGTTTATGGTCCCCCCCAATAATGAGATGAAATCTACGCCCTTGGCTGGTTCGAATCTCACTCAGTACGGTTAAAACTTATTTTACGTTTGTCTTTTATTGGATAAAAAAAAGAAGGAGTTTCACAAACTCCTTCCTTTTAATCTCAGTCCTCATTTTTTTATCCAATAAAAGACAAACGTAAAATAAGTTTTAACCGTACCGAGTGAGATTCGAACCAGCTTCGAGAAAAGTATCTCTGCACCAATCGCAGGTTGACTAACCAGTTGAGCTACTCGACAGCTTGCATTTCATAGGTCCACTCTGGGTTTTAACAGATCGCCCCTCATAAGCTGATTTGTAATCAGTTCTTAACAAACAGTAAGCTCAGAAACACTAATATATATACATGTATTCAGATAAATAATATATTTTAGCGGCGTCCCTTCTCTTTCCACACACACCAAGCGGCACACAAGAACTTCCCACCCACTTCAAGAGAACGCCCCACCCACTTCAATGCCGGCTCTCCTGAAGGCTAGACCGTCCCATTTCAGCAGTTTCGCTCAGCCCACCCGGTCTTGTGAGTGCGTGGCCTACTCGGCCCAGCTAGGCTGGGTCCTCATGAGGACGCAGCCCCTGAATTGAGACACAGCCTAAGTAAATGCCTAAACTTGTACTAAAATAACAGTTCTAAAATGTTGTTGCGTGTATTTAATCACACACACACACAGCTTAAAGGGGACCAAATGTAGGATATCTAATTTTTTGTGGTGCATCTGTGTGCTATCCAGACCATTTTCAGTCAATTTTATACACAAAATAATATTTAGATAATAAAATATCCCCTTTCTATTTCTGCCAAATTTCACTTCCGTTCAAAACAGGCTGTTTATGATAATGAGCTCGGAAGTGCACGCCCTTCTAAAATCTATTTACATAAACTCCGCCCTCCAAAGGGTTCACGTTAGCATTTAACTTTAGAAATGGCTACTGCTAGCAGCTCCGTTGTACAGCCGTATATATTTGACCCTGAGTCAGACCCAGAGGCTGAAGATGTGGATCAACCTGCACAACCATTAAGGATGCAGCAAACTTTGTCTGAATGGTGATTCATGTTTAGACTAAAAACTCATGTTATCAACATTGCAATACGAAATTACTGTAATGCTATTTTTGTGACACTATTATTTTATTTGCAACGTTATATTGGCTATCTAACAATACAGTTGCTTATAAATTGACAATGAGGTACTTTATGTGTGGTTACATTTAATTGTTTTTGTAATATTACGTTTGATTATCTCTAAAATACTTTTTCCTTTTAAATTTATCATTTATGTTAAAAAATAAATGTATATTTGTTATCTAATGTGTTTTTAGATTTGTTATGAAATAAGTTATTTGAAATATCCCATTTAACATTATACTGGATAGCAAAAAGTCATATTTGCTATTGAAAATGCCATTTTTGCTATCAAATTTATTATATTTCTTTAAAATAATATTTATCAAAGAAACTTATTTTTCTCATCAAATAAACTTACAATACTTACCTCACCTTTATTATATGTAGGTGTTTTTGTGGTAAATGTGGGACCATGCCAACTGAAGTTGAAAATGTATGCTGTCTGGAGATTAACCAGGTAACGTTGATACAAAATTTATATAATTTATGGACCATTAAGTACAATAGCAACACAATAGTTCTAACAAACTGAAATTATGATATTCAATACAGGTTACACGGCGACTGCAGCAGTTGGATGAACCACCTCCGTGCATTACTCTTCATCCTGGTTTAGACCCTGTGTGCCTGAATGTCTATTCTCTACAAAATGCCTTCAACATATGGAGAGCAGATTATGGGGGCTTAAATGTAAGAGGAATAGAAAAGTAAGTTTTATGACATTGCATTTCTTATAAAAAATGAAGCAAATCCCGTTGAAGTAATTACATTATTTTCAAGGTTCAATAGTGCCTCTAGGGCAACATTTTTTTACTTTTTTCTACACAACAAAGATTTCAATCTTTCTCAACTTTTATGGGCATAGAACAATTATTGTCTAGCATAATAGTATTATAAAATGCAACAAATAAAACACATTTTTCCAAAATACACTTTTTATTACACAAAATAATTTTTTTCTTTCAGTCGTTATAGGTTTATGGCATATAGAAGTTTTGTCAGCTGGTGTTGGGGATTTTTGGGACGCAGGATCAGAGTTGTCCTCCCCTCGTGTGTTGTCCTGCGGATTCGTCTGGAGTATCCTGACCGCCATGGAGAGTATGTTGGCTTCCGCCTGCCTCCGATCGATTGAAACGTGACACGAACTTACTGATCACCTCTTCCATTTCTGGATGTTCGTACTCAGCAGACAGTTCTGGAGGGACTTGTATTTTGAGCATCTCCACACGATATGTTTCTGGGTCTTGAAAGACTGGTCCCATAATCAGAAAGAGCAAGTCATCAACATAACCTGTGTATAAAGAAAACAGTCAGTTCACTCATTTTGTACATACTTTGTGTCATTTAAAAAATATATATATATTTCATAAAAAGTGGCCAAGTTTTAAAATAAAAATATTTTTATACCCTTACCAAACGTTGCTTCTGTTTTTATGGGCTTTACTCTGCACTCGCCCTTCTTGGACTTGGGGAAATGTCTCCGATAACGCGGATCACCTGAGGATGTTGTTGCCTGCTCTCGTCCTGCATTTTCATTGAAATGAAGCGCTGCCAGGTAGAGTCTGTATAAGAACAAAATTAACAAAAATGTGACAAAATTTATTCAGAGTAAAATATTAAAAAATAAAAATATTTACCTGCAAAGCATTCCAAGGAAAGGGTAGACCACATTTTTAGGAGCAAATCTCAAGATCACGCTGTGAAAAGATTCCAATGCAGATGTCTGGTGGTGTGGGCTGAGTTTGGAAACATCATTTAGGACCCTTTTTGTACTGATCAGTTTCTCCAGCTGGTAAAATGTAGGAGTTGCTGAAAAAAATAATAGCAGTACTGTGATAAAATTTAATTCAAAATTTTACATTTTCAGTTTTTTTGATCAAGATACCTGCTGTGAGCCATTTTTTCTTG
>JBBPBX010017952.1:10821-46188 GCA_038048925.1 Garcialebias charrua
TTAGCTAACACATTAACCACATTACACCACACATACACAGCACTTCCTAGCGTTCGGAGCGCATTTGTAAGTCGTGGTTGTCGTAAGTCGAGGGCGACGTAACTCGAGGACTCCCTGTACACACACACACACACACATATATATATATATATATATAAATATATATACTTTGTATTCGGATTTAACTTCATTATGTGTGTTGCCTGTTTTTATGTTTGTACAACACTTTGGTTTGTCTTTTCGCTGTTTTAAGTGCTCGATAAATAAAATGGTATGTATGGTACTTGTTTCTACTGTAAACCACAGTAGCTTTTACATGTGCAATGAAACAGGGTTGGGACACCTGTGGTTCCCACAGCTAGAATTGAGACCCCTGTGATTCTCACAGCTAGGGTTGGGACCTCAGGGTTCCCACAGTTATAGTTGGAACCCCAGGGGTTCCCACAGTTAGAGTTGAGACCCCTGTGGTTCTCACAGTTAGGGTTGGGACCCCAGGGGTTCCCACAGTTAGAGTTGAGACCCCTGTGGTTCTCACAGTTAGGGTTGGGACCCCAGGGGTTCCCACAGTTAGAGTTGAGACCCCTGTGGTTCTCACAGTTAGGGTTGGGACCCCAGGGGTTCCCACAGTTGGAGTTGGAACCCCAGGGGTTTCCACAGCTAGAATTGAGACACCTGTGATTCTCACAGTTAGGGTTGGAACCCCAGGTATTCCCACAGTTAGAGTTGAGACCCTTGTGGTTCTCACAAGGCGTGTTTCCATCAAGGTTTCTAGGTGCGCATTATGAAGCATCGCATCAGAAAAGCTAAATGGAAACGGCATAATTCGAGTTAACTTCCTCTAAGTCGCTCTAAAGTTTATACGCTCGCTTGAGGTAGTTTTTGGGGAGTCGATTCAGAGCTGAGTCGGCTAAACGACAGATGGAAACAGATTAGCCGACTCAGTTCTGCCGCAGCGAACATTCACGTCACGTGACTGATCAGCTGTTTCCGCTCCGGACAACATGTAACATCGCTAAAACTAGTTGGCATGACAGAATAAATACAACTTGCCCGATAGCAACACATACCTGAAATATTCTCTCCATTTTGCCGAGATGTCTGTTTTCAAACGCTACTTCCTGTTTACTGTGGAAGTGCGTAACGCTGACGTCTGACGTATGGCGCTGACGTGTGACGTAATGACGCTGACGTCTGACGTAGAGACGCTTTGCGTGGCATTGCAGATGCGCTTCAAGCCAGTTAATGGAAACACTTCTGATCCTCATAATTTTAATTTACATTTTAGCGAAATTTTCTAAAATTCGCTCAAAAATCGAATTTAAATTGGATGGAAACATAGCTATTGTTAGAGTTGGAACCCCAGGGGTTTCCACAGCTAGAGTTGAGACACCTGTGATTCCCACAGTTACGGTTGGAACCCCAGGTGTGCCCACAGCTAGAGTTGGAATCCCATGGGGTTCCCACAGTTAGAGTTGGAACCCAGGGGTTCCCACAGTTAGAGTTGGATCACCAGGGGTTCCCACAGCTAGAGTTGAGACACCTGTGGTTCTCATAGTTAGGGTTAGGATCCCAGGGGTTCCCACAGTTAGAGTTGGAACCCCAGGTGTTCCCACAGTTGGGGTTGGAATCCTAGGTGTTCTCACAGTTAGGGTTGGAATCCCAGGTGTTCTCACAGTTAGGGTTGGAATCCCAGGGGTTCCCACAGTTAGAGTTGGGACCCCAGGGGTTCCCACAGTTAGAGTTGGGACCCTAGGGGTTCCCACAGTTGGAGTTGGAACCCCAGGGGTTCCCACAGCTAAAGTTGAGACCCTTGTGGTTCTCACAGTTAGAGTTGGGACCCCAGGGGTTCCCACAGTTAGAGTTGGAACCCAAGGGGTTTCCACAGCTAGAGTTGAGACACCTGTGATTCCCACAGTTACGGTTGGAACCCCAGGTGTGCCCACAGCTAGAGTTGGAATCCCATGGGGTTCCCACAGTTAGAGTTGGAACCCAGGGGTTCCCACAGTTAGAGTTGGATCACCAGGGGTTCCCACAGCTAGAGTTGAGACACCTGTGGTTCTCATAGTTAGGGTTAGGATCCCAGGGGTTCCCACAGTTAGAGCTGGAACCCCAGGTGTTCCCACGGTTAGGGTTGGAATCACAGGTGTTCTCAAAGCTAGAGTTGGAATCCCAGGTGTTCCCACGGTTAGGGTTGGAATCACAGGTGTTCTCACAGCTAGAGTTGGAACCCCAGGTGTTCCCACAGTTAGGGTTGGAATCCCAGGTGTGCCCACAGCTAGAGTTGGAATCCCATGGGGTTCCCACAGTTAGGGTTGGGATCCCAGAGGTTTCCACAGTTAGAGTTGGAACCTCAGGGGTTCCCAGTGTTAGGGTTGGAACTCCAGGGTTTCCCAAAGCTAGAGTTGGAACCCCAGGTGTTCCCATGGTTAGGGTTGGAATCACAGGTGTTCTCACAGCTAGAGTTGGAATCCCAGGTGTTCTCACAGCTAGAGTTGGAACCCCAGGTGTTCCCACGGTTAGGGTTGGAATCACAGGTGTTCTCACAGCTAGAGTTGGAATCCCAGGTGTTCTCACAGCTAGAGTTGGAACCCCAGGGGTTCCCACAGTTAGAGTTGGATCACCAGGTGTTCCTACAGTTAGGGTTGGAACCCCAGGGGTTCCCACAGTTAGAGTTGGAACCCCAGGGGTTCCCACAGTCAAGGTTGGAACCCCAGGGGTTCCCACGGTTAGAGTTGGAACCCCAGGTGTTCCCACAGTCAGGGTTGGAACCCCAGAGGTTCCCACAGCTAGAGTTAGAATTGCAGGTATTCCCACAGTTAGGGTTGGAACACCAGGGGGTTCCCACAGTTAGGGTTGGGATACCAGGGGTTCCCAGTGTTAGGGTTGGAACTCCAGGGGTTCCCACAATTAGGGTTGAGACTCTGACTGTGGGTCAAAAATCATTAGATTTTGGGTCCTGAAGTGAGCTACAGAAACTACCGGTAAATAGAATTAAAATAGATTTCCTACTAACATTTTTTTAATCCAAAAGGAGGCAAATACTAGCTACAAGCTAAAAGTTGCAAAAGTTTAGCAAAAAACTAAAAGTACCAATATGTTAGCTACAATATAAAATAAGCAACATGCTGATTAAAAGCAACAAAAGTTTGTTAAAAGACACAAACATCTAGCTAAATCTAGCTTAAAGCTAAATGTAGCTAAAAGCTAAATGTATCAAAACACTTGTTAGAAGGTAAAAGTAGCAACAACGCCCCCCGCATCCCTCAAAAGCCTGAAAGCTAAAATAGTTAAAACTTAAAAATATAAAAGGTAAAGTTAAGCAGAACATTGGCTAAAAGCTACAAGTATCAAAAGATTAACTAAAAAAGTAAAAGCAGATTGGAAGCTAAATCTAAAAATGGCGAAAGGCTAGCTAAAAAAATTAAATAGCCTAATAGACAAACTGAGCAAATATTTTGAAGCAGATTTTAAAAAGAATATTTGTGAAACAAGTTAAAATATTACATTTTGTTTTTATTGGAAATTTAAAATTAAAAGTTGTGAAAAATATAGAAGTTATAAAAACAATAAGTTGTAGCACCCATCATCTGAACTAAACATTCTGATGTACTAAAGACTAAACTAGCACAAAGTATATAGAAATACAACTAAAAAAAAACATAAAAAACTAAAAGGAAAACAATATTGTCAAAAGTCAAAGTCAACTTTATTGTCAGAACTGCAATATGTACAGGACATACACAGGATTGAAATTGTGTTTCTCTCAGTCCCTCGGTGCAACAGTAACCATTTAAACACTAAAACACTGAAACATTTAATAAACATAAGCATAAAATAGTAAAAGTGTAACACTGTCCTGAGTTTTTGCATAGTAGTATAAAAGTATGAAAATTTACACCAACACTAAAACACTAAACATTTAATGAACATAAGCATAAAATGAAATAATAAAAGTGTAATACTGTCCTGAGTTTTTGCATAGTAGTATAAAAAAGTATAAAAAGTATATCTATAAAATAAACTGAAGGTTCTAGCATTGACATTTGCAAAGAGTGGCAAAGCAGCATATGAGTTAATGTACACAGTATATGTATGAGGTAGTAGTTGATGTTGGTATTGTGAATGCTCACTCACAATAACAGCAATACTGTAGTCATATGCAAAGAAAATACATATTTAAGTATATTCTATGTGCTTTGTGTAGATTTACCAAAATATTTGGGATTCCTAGTCTTTGACATTATTTGGGGGGTCAGAAGCTATATTGTTTGAGAGCCACTGAAACAAATGACTTAAAGCCTAAAGGCATATCAGCATCACTGCCTTTTATGTATAATCCTCATTCATAATTATTTTGTATTTGTCCAGACGGTACATAGAGAAAAGCAAACTTAAAGGAATTCAGTATAAGATTTTGGAGTTTAACCCGATGGTTCTACAAGGAAAGGTGAAACCAGATTCTTCCCGTCCCGAACTCCTACATCCAGTGAGTTTTGGATTTGTTTGGCCAAAAATACTGCATATGCATGTGCAGCACTACTCTGCTGTCTACAGAGTTGTTGTTTCAGAAAAGTGGAATAATTAGTTGTGTTTTGCAGCTCAACTTTGTACGTTTCTACCTTCCTCTGCTGGGCATCAGCCATGAGAGGGTGGTATACTTAGACGACGATATCATTGTCCAAGGTACGTATCTGAACATTATACTGTAGCTGAGAGCTTTTCATTTTATTAATACAAAGTATTTTATTCAACAGTAGTCCCTCACTACTTTGCAGTTCATTTATCGCGGACTCGCTCTATCGCAGTTTTCAAAATAAGAGTGATCATGACACACAATTGCCTGATTGATGGATGAGCCACATGATCGGCATGGCATTTTTATTTAAAATAAATTATTTAAAATTTAGCACCTGCTGCAGCCCAGAGCTGCAGAAAAAGCTTCCTCTTGCACATTTGTGCAGCTCGCTGCAGAATAAACTTCCTGCTGCAGCTGATCAGCTGTTTTCTGCCGACCTGAGAAGTGGGCGTGGCCAAGACCACTTGCAGGTGGCAAAGAGCAGACAAGGCAGGGTTCTGAAATCATGATATTCTGTGCTCTTTTAGAGCTTTAGTTTAGAAACATTGGCCCTCATGCACGAACATGTTCATATTTTTATCCTAAATTTCTCCTACTTTTGTTCGTACGAAGCGTTCGTACGAACATGCCACGTCAGATTCAACAAACTCTTCTATCCTCAAGAAAAGTGTGTAAATGAGTTGCGTAAATATGATGAATCCCACCTGTTCTAACCACCTGCGCGTGCACGCGGAGAGGTTATTTACATAATTCCCACCCCTCAAAACACCATATAAGGCTACGTTTCCTGCCTTTTGACAGCAGGAAGTGTCCATTCATTCAAAATCAAGAAGTAAAAAGAAGAACTTCACGCGTTCGGAGATTGAAGTTCTGCTCTCAGTCGCGCTGTGGCGCACCGCTACCCCCCCACCCCCGCAAGTGTCGGATGGTCAAATATTTTTAATTTTAGTGTAAACAACTGTGTTACATTATAGTTTCACTTATTCAGAAGAGCTGTGGCGCACCGCTACCCCCCACCCCCCGCAAGTGTCGGATGGTCAAATACATAGTTCCCATGTGACGTCACATCTGTGGGTTGTCCTGTTTGACCCTCCCACAGGTAGGCTAAACAGCAGTTGGAGCGCGTTGTAATGGATGTCCATTTTTCACGTTGTTTTTTTTTGTTAATTTCTAATTAATTGCAATGGTTACTTCGTGTTGTGTCAGTGGGTGTTCCAGTCGGGTAGACGTTTGGGCAACGCGCAGGTTTCACTTAATCAAAAAAAAAGTAAACGTGAAGGATTTATTTCATCGGAGAAACACAACCGCCCATCTCTGCTTGGATCTGCTCTGGAAGACGTCGTGCTTTTGGCCGGTAAACAAAATATTCTACATAAATCATTTTGTGAAACTATGTCAGAACAATGTTAGAGTACAACTGTCTGTGTGTTAGAGCTGTTTTTTTATTTATTATTTAGCGACACCGTCTTGCATGCTGTGGTTAGCTTAGCATCTCGCTAACGGACAACGGCCTCCTCACGGTCCACCGGGACCGGCGGGGAGACCGTCCCAGTTGGAGAAGGAGGACGGGAGCCAAGTCGTGCGGGCGACGCGTCGGTCCCATGGGACGTGCCCCCGCGGCCGCGACGGATCCACGCCGTCCGACCTGAGCTGGAGGGACTCTCCGCTCCAGTGCTAACAACATGCTAACTTCCAACACGGTAACACTCAAGTGCTGGTTCTGGTCTGTGTTCAGCCTGGACTGTTTGTGTTGGCTGTGTGTTATTTTAGTTAAACCTTTTTTTAGCTGGTTAGATCTGATTGAGACAGTTTACACATCTTTTTTGGATTTAAAGCTGTGAAGCCGGTGTGCTGTGAAGCCGGTGTGCGCTCTTTGTAGTAATTAAATAATTAATGATATCGGAGTAACTACTTTGTGACAAGTTGTCTGATTCGTCTGCCATGATTTCTTTCTCAAACTCATTTAACTCGACCACTGCCAGTTTGCTCTTGTTCCTTGGTGAAGCTGTGGTAGCTCGTGTTTTTGTCCGTATAATTTGCTCTGCTAGTTCGCCATTTTGCCTTCTCTGCCTTCAGATGTGGTGCGGAAGCCGGTATGGGGGCGTGTCTGGGAACTATGTATATTTTTAATTTTAGTGTAAACAACTGTGTTACATTACAGTTTCACTTATTCAGAAGAGCTGTGGCGCACCGCTACCCCCCACCCCCCGCCAAGTGTCGGATGTGTTTTTGAACAGAAGCATTTTAAAATGTCTCGAAACTACAGTTAACTTCATATTAATATTGTAGTGCATATGTTGTGTCTCCCGTGGGTCGTACAGTATCAGAAATCAAGAATAAATGGTTTGAGCTGAAAATGGCTTCAAAGAAACGTCTCACCGCAGCACGGACCGGAGGAGATCAAGGAAAAGTCTGCGTTACCGAGATGGATGGAAAAATAAATGCCATGCTCCGCAAGACGCGTGCCAACATGTTTTGCAGCACAAATGAGTCATGCGCGCTCCTCCTGGTCATCGCGCAACCACATTCTGCAGGTTATATTTCGAATCAGATATAATTTGGACATTTATGGAGTGGTATTGCTTCCGATTGAGGAATGGGAATGCGTCAGGTGAAGGTGCTTTGATCCGTATGTGTGTACAGTCTATTGCTCCGATGGCAGCAATAGCATGAAAATCAGTCTTAATTTGTACTTGTTCTGCGGCGGTGTATGGGAATTTTATGTACCTGGGTGTTAATATGAGGAGGGCTTTGATGACCAAGGGGAGCGCACGACTCACTGAAGCCTGCGCGACACACCAGACAAATTAAACTTAAAATTATAATTCTAATTCAAACAGAATAACCTATTGTCAAGAATAATTATGGTGCGTGATTTTTTTAAACCCAAAATATTTTCTAAATAACGAAATATGAAGTTATTAGTGAAGGAAATCCGTCTGGATAACAGCGGACCGACTGCTCCTAAAATATACGACAGGTCCGGACCACACGTAAATTTTGTTCGTATCTGAAAAAAATCGTAGGATACGAAAACATTGTTGAATGCCACAAATGATCCTAAATCACTCGTACGCACAGTTTAAGAACAAATCTGTGCGTACGAACGGTTCATGCATGAGGCCCATTGTTTAGAATCCAATAATTCTCAGTCGGGTCATCTGGACAGTTTCTTTTTTTAAATAAACTGTCCAGATGACCCGACTGGGAATTATTGTATTTGGTACCTGGATTATTGAGCATGAACTTTCTTGCCTTGAACCACTTTGGCTGTGGCTGCCTGCCTGGGAGGAGTCGATGAGAGACAGGACGGCCCACAGAAACCATCTTGGCGCCAGCAAACTGGTTGGTACACTTTAAGTGTTTACTGCTTGGTGGGGAAACAGTTTGCTGGAAGTCCTCTGACTGATGATGCCCTCTGGATGGAGGGTGAAACGTTTCTATAAAAAATAGAATTTTGCAAGAATGTGGGAAGTGTTTAAAAGCCATTTTATATATATACATACAGTATATATATACACTGCATATCAATATCAAGCTGTCACATTGCAAAGTTTGTAGACGATACCGCAGTGGTTGGATGCATCACAAACAATGATGAGTCTGGCTACAGGCAGGACATATCAGGTTTATACCAACGTCGACCCCCAAGTAAGCAGACCGATTCAATAAAGACAGAGCCAGGAGTACAAAAGGTAAGAGAAATTTATTTACAGGTGATTGGGTGCCGTCGCAGCTGAAAGGAAGAAGAGGATAAGGTGAGTATGGGTTCTGGTGGTATTTTAGAATATTTAATCCCTAAAATAGAGAATAACTCCTTACGGTTTGTGTTTTAGATGAAGGCCGAGAAGGAGAGGAGAGGTCCTGGGTTTTGCAGGAGATCCGGTTTTGAAGTAATTGGCAGTGGAGAGAGGAACAGGTTGACCCAGTTGGGATTTGTTTGAAGATGGTTGTTGAAGGGACACCATTGATCCACGGGTGGAGCCCAGTGAAGAGATGAGGTCCTAAGGAGGACTTGAAGAGGCTCTCCATGGAAGGTCATGGAGGAATCCCAGTTGGTGAGAACCAGCTGCAACAAAAGGTTAGTTGGCTGTATTCAAATGACCATTTGGTAGATGATGTCCCAGCACTGAAGAGGAATCTGGCAGGAGCTTAAATACACCACCAGGCAGTCCTCCTCAGAGCAGCAGCAGGTGGAGTGAGCTGATGTTATTAGTTGTGAAAGGAAGAGTGCGTGACAGGCAAAACCCAGGAATCCCACAGGATGCAAAACACCTGGAGAGCTGGTGCAAGAAGAACAACCTTCACATTAATGTGAAGAAGACAACGGAAATGTTCATGAAACTGTTAGACTCATAAATCCCTAACCAGGATACCGGTAATCACTGTGGAAAGAAAATCACTGTAATGCTATTTTAATTGGTGATATTTTACATATCTGAGCTGCTGATTATCCATGCTGCTGATGATCTCATGCCGCTGCATTAATTTGTACCTATCCACTCACCACGTCTCATGTTCAGGCTGCTGTTCTGCCCTATCCCCCACCAACTCATCTGGTTGGCACTTTGGTTGGCCTTGTTGCTGTTTTAAGTGCTCTATAATTAAAATGGTATGGTATCTAGGGCAGCCATAGACAAAGTGGTTCAAAACATCAAAATTTATGTTCAGTAATCCAAGTAAAAAATCCAATCAAGTTAAGTCAGGCCCTCTGGACATTACTTACCTGACCTGACCTGATCTCTGTACAGGGAAGGAGTTTTGGATTATGGAGTGTTCATGATGAAATGAACTTCTCACGACTATGCTAACAAAAGTTCTGATGAAGTATGAATCCAGCTTATGTTTGTGTATTGCATCAATTTTCATTCTTTTCAGGTGACATTAAGAATTTGTATAACATAAAACTGAAAGTGGGACATGCTGCTGCTTTTTCTACCGACTGTGACCTGCCTGCCACACATGAGATGGTTCGAAGCATCGGCATGCAGGTGAGTTTCTATGACTTATATTGAGTGGCACTGTTTGCCAGCTTGACAGTGAAAAAAATTACTTTATTTAAGCATTTATGATAACTAAATATATTTGCCCTCTGAGCTTATTCTTTAGACAACTTACATGGGCTTCCTGGACTACAGGAAACAAGAAGTCAAAGACCTGGGCATCAACCCCAACGACTGCTCTTTCAACCCTGGAGTGTTTGTAGCAGATGTCAAAGAATGGAAGAAACAAAAGGTCACCAAACAGCTCGAGAAATGGATGGAGGAGAACGTCAGGTATAGTCATTGAGAAAACAGCAAAACCTTTTGTACTTTGCTAAAGTTTTTCAGAGGACAATTTCTGAGATGTTTAGCATGTCTCAGATAGGAAATTTCTGTGAAAGGAACTTTACAATGACAGGGACAATCCTTATTTAATGTTTTACTTAGAAAAGCATATTCACTTGTGGTACAGTTAAGGCTGCAACTTCCAAACAAAGGATATTTTTTAGAACGTCTTGTGATAACATTAGGTTATACAAAGCCAGTGATGCAAGGCATCCATTCATTATCTTTTACCCGCTTCTTCCTTTTCGGGTTACAGAGGTCAATGGTGCCCAAATCCAGCCACCACTGTACAAGAGGCGGGGTACACCCTGGACAGGTCGCAAGTCCATTACAGAGACACATAGAGACAAATGAGACAACCAACCATTCACGCTCTCACTCGCGCCTAGGGATAATTTAGAGTCACCAATCAGCCTAACATTCCTGTTTCTGGTCTGTGAGAGGAAACCGGAGTACCCAGAGAAAACCAATTCAGCATGGAGAAAACATTGAAACTTCCCCCAGAAAGGCCTGGCTGAGATCAGCTCTTCCAACTGTGTCACTCCGCTCTGGTGCAAGGCAATCATCATCAAACATGGACAAATTTAAGGCTTGCATTCTTTCAAGAAATACATATCACCTGCTGCCCTTCATGTAGCGTTTTAGCCTATGATCATCTTAGGAAAGAGAGCAGAGTTGTAGGAGCCAATTTTGCCAAATCTAAATAATATAAAATAAAACTATGTGCAATCTAATGCAGGATATCACGTTCGGGGTATGTGCTATAACCATTTACTACCACACCCTATTTTACTTCAATATCTTTAACATTGACTGAGTTGTAGCAATTTTTATTGGCTAATGTTGATTAGTTCTGTCAGCCATTGTTGTAGATGTACAACAAACAATTAGTTTCTGATATTTTCATTAAAAATCTATCCTGTAGTACCCCTAGAGGCCAGGGGCATGGCAACTGTGTATCAGTCCACAAGAAGTTGAGTAAACATTTGGACTTACTAGATGCACTGATCAGGCATGCCTCAGCACTATCAGCATAATGGTTGATGCTCAGCACACATATACCCCAGTATTCCCAGTAATGTTTAGTTGAGAATATAGCAGCAACAAACTAAACAAACAGTGTCATGCTAAAGTGTAGAAGTTTGAAATTAGCTAGTGTTCTTTCACACCAGTATGTTGTTTTTAGGACGTACGGTAATTGTTTTATGAGGGGAGTGGTGGCGCAGATCACAGGTTAGAGAAGGTAGGCCTGTGATTGGAAGGTCATTGGTTCAACTCCCTGTACCAACAACATCAAAATGTGGGTGGGAAAGGTGAAACACCCACACTTGCCTCCACCTTCATTTGCCCCAGTCTGGGCCTATAAGCAAGGCCCTTAAACCCTCCCACCACCACCAGCATCTTCTCCCCTGGGTGCCCTAAATGGCAGCTCTCTGTTCCACACAGAGGGCTGTGGTAGCTTGGTGGTCTGTGGTTGCGTCAGGAAGTGCAACTGGCATGAAAACAATTAGCCAAGTCTGTGCGACTAAGCTATGGCGACCCCTGAAGCAGGGAACAGCCAAAAATAATAATACTTGTTTTAAATGTCTAAAAATTATTTTTAATATGGGCCCTCATTTGGCAGCTTATCTTGGAGAAAGTCTTCTACTCCTTTCTCCATTTCTTGCATTCCATGACTTTTGTCATGGCAGATAAGAAATAAACTATTAACAAAACTCTTTGACAGAACATCACTTTAAAAATAACGACATCTTGGCTTCTAATGTTTTGCTAGCCTATCAGTCCACAGACTTCATCTACGAGTTTGTAGTTTCATAAAACTGGTGCTTTTAGTTTTGGCGCTTCCTTGTGCCCCATAGTCTGATCCAGAAACCTTTCTCCTCTCCAACAGGAAGAACATTTACAGCAGTGCCATGGCAGGAGGTGTGGCGACTCCACCCATGCTTATAGTTTTTCATGACAAATACACAACACTGAACCCTCTATGGCACGTCAGACACCTGGGTAAGGTCTAGTTGTAGTAAAAAGTAAAGTTACTCACTATAATTCAAAGACTGTTAAGCAGAAAACATTTAAGAAATGCCGTGTCTTTGTAGCCTGGTTAAAACCAGACCCTTGTCCTTCACTTCGCTTCGTACTAGGGTCTGGACTTTCTCCATAGAGAACCGATTCTTGCTGGAGGCGTGGCCTCTGCTGAGGAACAAAACCATTGGATCTTAGAAAAATTTTGAACAGGGAAAAGCATTCTGCTCCCTCCCCTCAGAGCCATATATGGCTGCTCCCCCGTGGTCTGTTAAACTTGACAACTGCTCCGCCTCCTGCAGCTTTTTCTCTCGCTGCCGGCTGCCGCTGCATATTCTGTGTTTATATGTTAATAAAACGTTCTAAAAAAATAAAATAAAACCATGGATCGCTGGTCCAGCACACCAGAAGACCAGAAAATCTGATGGGACTCGGGCAGCAACGTAAAACCCGAGTTTAATTCTCTCGTGACAACCTGAGGCATTTCCTCATAGCGGAGGGAGAGGAGGAGGAGGAGGAGGAGGAGGAGGAGGGAGGAGGGAGCGATCACTTGACTTTTGGCCAAAAAAACAAAAGAAAACTCCAGATAAGGGATTAAGAAGGGGAATTTAATACATTTGTGTCACATATAAAACAGTCCTGCATCGCTTTGCATCGCTTTGAATGAGAACATGCGAATGCTCGCTGGCTGCGCACTGGGACAGGTGGGGGCGTGGGTTAGGGGCCAAAAACTCTGCCTTCTGTTCTCTGATTGGTCCGGTCAAAAATCAGCCGGAGAAATTGTTGTCTATGGGAGAAGTCCCAGACTGTGCAGTGAAGGGAAATGAGAATTGAGCAGAGCTGTGCAGGAAGGCGAGGGCCAGGCTAGTGTCTTTGTAGAACAAGAGAAATGTTAGAACTGTGGTACAGTATAAGAACATGCAGTGCGGTTGTAGGATCCTAGTGTGTTTCCTCCTGCAGGTCCCTAAGTGACTGGGCAGTGCCAATGAGCAGCAGCTGTGGCCTACTCAAAGACATTTCACTTTGCCAGAACATTAGATACCAACTAGTATTGTGACGATACTTGTGTTTTCTTAAGCTAAAGACTTATTCTTCTCCTAGTTCCTGTTTCCTGAGGTCTGATCTTGGACTTACCCGGTAACTGTTTTACATCGTTCCTCCAAGTTGAGATTAAACCCTGGAACTCTTGGTGCCACTTGCTTTCTGTATAAGACCCATCCTGCTTATCACCTGCCTTCAACTTGTCTGCCTGCAATCCACTATGGTAATCACCACTATGGTAATCACCACTACTTAACTCATCACGTCCATCTCTCCCACTATACGTACCTGGAGTACTTCACCTTCCTCTCAGTGCCATCGGACCTTAAGGAACTTGTAAGAAAAATATTATCCTTACTAACCTCACCACAACATTATCTGAGAACTATACTTACCCGTCCCCCTCCTTTGCAGATCTTCCCAGTGTCTCCTGTAAATGCTTCATTGGAAAAAAAAAAACCATCACTTACCTTTATTCAAAGTTGTTTGAGTCTGTTGTTCTCAGTTCCAGTGGCTTCACTTCTGTTCCCTTTCAGTCTGGTTCTCTCGGTGCAACATATGCTATGGGAATTGCGCCCCCGCACGATTACCTGAAGGAATACATTCACGCCTTTACGGCTAGGGCGTCAGCGTCGCGCCAGAGGCCCCGCCCTCTGGGTATTTAAGCGACTGATGCCCATCCATCTTTCTCTTATTTGCCCTTCACCTCGCTTAACCTGGACTACCTCTCTTCGCGGGACTTCTCTGTTGCTTCATCGCTCAACCAGAGGTGAGCTTGCTCCCTACACAGAGCGTACAGAGAATTATTCCTGCGTACTGCTAGACTAGCGAAAGCTAGTCCGGCACATTTTACCTTAACCTCGAAGTTTTTTCTCCTCTCTCCACAGACTGCTTCGCTCGACAGAGCTAACTGCGTCATAACCGCTACCCTCGCTAACTTGTAGCGAGGCTAGCCAGCGAAAGCGACGCGATGGAGGAGATGTCTCAAATTAAAAGAAAAAGGATTCTGGAAGGACTTGCTCGCCTTATCTCGGACATGCCTCCGGAAAAAGGAAAGCGAAGGACAAGACTTCCAAGGAAAACCAGCAGGACGGCGAGCCCAACTTTGCGCGCCTGTCCTAGCGGATGCGGCTTCTCCCTCGCAGCGACGGACACCCACGAGGCCTGTTCCGTCTGCTTGGGGATATTACACGCAAAAATGGTGCTGGATACGCCTGACTTTTGCCCACACTGCAGCCAGATGCTGGAGGCAGTGTTGCGGCACTGGGTCGACCTCGTCGCCAAGGCCATGGGTGCAGTTGCAGCGCCAGCGGACCCAGACACCACCGAGCCCCTCACACCCACGCCGGAGCTCGAGAACATGGCTCTGCACTACAGCACACGAGTCGAATGGGGCGATAGCCCTGACATGCTGGCTCCTATGGTGGACTTAACAGTCAAGTTCGACACTCGAGGCATGATGAACGAGGACAAGATCTCGATTTCAGCCTCAGGCAAATTTTCCACGGAGGACGCAGATATTGAAGACGGGGAACAGGGGGAAGGCCTCTCCCAGACCCTAGTACCTGTGCTCCCAGAAACTGACTTTTCCATCTCTGCTCTGTTCGACCTGTGTCACAGAGCAGGGGACGCGTTGCACATCCCATGGCCGGAGCCTCCGCCTTGCCAACAGGTCACAAGGCTGGAAGGAAACTATTTTTATTCAAAGCAGCAGGCCACCACGAGGCAAAGGATGCCCGTGTTCCCGGACTTCCTCATAGAATTAACTCGCACCTGGCCTCAGCCCAGAGCCCCCATGCTCTTAGCTCTCTCATAGTTCCTCGATGTGGACGGGATGGATGAGGTGGGATTGGCCAACATGCCTCAGATTGAGGACACACTGGCGTCTCACCTGGCTCCAAAGTCATCCGGGACAAAACCTACTCTTCCCAGCAAGGCTTGTCGAGCTTCAGCTTCTCTGCTCAAGAAATGCTACAGAGCTCAGGAACGCGTGGCGCGCGCCATGAACGCGTCCGCGTTAATGCAGGCTTACTTGGCTGAAAAACTGCGACAGCTCCAGGTAACGACGGAGAAGCAAGCTGCCGCTGACTTGCTGTATGAAGCCCGCAGGGCAATAGACTTCATGCTCCGCATGATGGGAACAGCTGCTGTTACTCAAGGCAGAGGCATGGCGGAAGTGTTCATCGTGATACGCCATCTGTGGATGACTTTAATGGATCTACCCGAGGGACAAAAGGTGCCTTTTCTCCACCACTCGATAGAGCCGACGGGATTATTTGGGAAAGCTTTGGATCAAATTCAGACCAATCTGGACCAAAGGCGCAAACAGGCTGAGGCTCTCCGGGTAAGCATTCCCAGGAGAAGCTTCGCCTCCCCAAGGAGTCTGCTGGAGGCAGACCTGCGCAACCTCGACACCGCTCGGCAACGCGTGCCCCACCGCAAAAGCGGACGGCGTACGAGGACGAGCCCCGGCAAAGACAACCGCCAGGCCCACCTCGCACCGAACACGCATGGAGCAAGAACAGGTTCGTCCCACGCCAGGCGGCCAGACAAAACCGGGCCTCCTCGGCGAACCGGGACATTAGACAAAAGCGTGCCTGAAGAACCAGGTTCATGTCTTGACTTTACACGATCACCTGCCCACGCGGTACGGGAAATGATCCCTTCATGTCCAGACTTTATTTGTAGCAGGGTACAAAAAGCTGGTGACTCTGTTGCATGTACAAATCATGTTTTTCCTGCTGTGAGTGACATAAACTCATATATGTTGTCGCACATAAGCATGAATAAAGCTCATAAAACAGCCCCTCTCTGTTTTATTGACTCCCAAAAAAACCCACAACAAACACAAATTAACTTCAGCAGAACAGGTCCCTCTGACCTGCCAGCCGTCATAAAGGGAGGGGGCCGCTCCCCCCTTCCTCACAGCTCACGGGGTGTTAGACTAATCAATGAGCCCCGGTAGGGTGCCTCCACTTCGTCTGCAGTGGACAAGCACAGAGGCGCCTGCAAGCAGGCCCCACACCCTTCACGGAGACAGGTGAGGGGGGTCACGTGCTCAAGCACCCACTCCGTTGTGAATGACGGGGCAGCCAATACACTAACCAAGCAAACACGTGACATGTCCGCGCCATCAGGGAGTTGCGCCGACAGAATCTAACGACGGGGGGACAACGTCAGAAGCCCTCCGGCAACCACCAGCTTCACACGTTCACAAAGGCATTTGTGTTCAAACTGCTGTGTGTGTAAACAAATCAGAGCTGAATCAGATTCCTCTTCCTGTTATTCAAAGGGAACTGGGCTCTCTATCACCAAACAATTTAATGCCTGTCAACCACGAAGAACCATCTCCACGTTTTCACATTGCAGCTGTTCCCTTATCATTAATGGGCGACACGCAATGTTCAAGCCGTGACCCGGCAGCACGTGACTTTTCTCACTGTGCTGGTTCAGCTCTACTTTTAAACAATATTACCCCAACGGGTGAAACACAAACCCAAGGCGATTTGTCTGGCTCCAATGCTCTGTTAAGGCTGAGGACCAGTAAACTAGACCCATCCAGGAAACAAATTGGGGTCAGGAGATCTGCTCGTTTACAAAACTCACAGCTCTTCAGTCCCATGACCTCAAACAAGGGGAGAAAGAACAAACATCTGTAGCTTTTGCATTACTGCGCATCCAAACTCTAGTGACATCTCTTGCCCTCCCCATCAATCTGTTCATAACCACTTCAACCTGTTCAGCCTTAGTGGACTGTTTCTGTCTAAGGTAGGCCTGCATGAGGTCTTCCCACTCGAAAACAGAACATTTATCAGTTTTGTCACCCCTAAAATAGGGTGGAACATCAACATCAGAGCGTAATACAAGATTAAGTTTTGATGCATCAATAACAGTATTACCACCTTGAAATGACTGTGAAGTGTCCTTGTTGTGATCCGGGATTGATGCAGGTGGAGGCTCTGACACAGCATTCTGCATCAACGACATCTTGATGGACTCTCCTATTTCTGACCCAATGGTCCTGATTAAATCTGTTAATTGAATGGAGGCAGCTTCTCCATCAGGTGAAAATGCAGGACAGGATGAGGGAATCACTGGGCTCAGTCCCGGAGTGAAACTTAAAGTCTGACTAGTGAAGTCATCAAACCCCTTTTTCCTCCCAGACTCAGAAATGTCTGAGCCCAAAACACCTGGGTTTCCTGGGGTAGCAAACTGCAAAACCCCTCTCCCCCTACCAATGGATAATACCCCATGACTAGGAGTTGACATTTCATTCACATTGCGACCCTCCATGGGGAGACCTCACTGTTACTCTTTATGGGAATGAAACAGGAACCTGTCCAGAATAAAAAAATAGAAATGAGAGGTTCCCAACCACAGTGTCCAAGGAACTCCACACGGACAGCGACTCCAAGGCGCAGATGGAACCAACGGACGTCGTCCAGCAACACCGGTGGTCTGCTTCAGCTGACCAGTCGAAGGGTCACGGCACCAGTTTTGTAGCGTAGTTGATTCTGCGTTGTGTCTTGTGTGCAATAACAGCCAGACGACATCTGCTTGGAATGCTCATTTATTGCTCCTGCACCCAATCAGCAGAAAACAGCAATCAAAAACAGGCTTTTTCTCCTCACAGTTCCGCAGCGCCTGCTCCCATGAGAGTCTGTGCAGCAAGGGCGTGCGTGTGGAATAACACGTAATAAAATAAAAGTAATTACAATAATTAATCACAAACCCAAAGATAACATAACAATCTGAGACAGTACATAAATAAAACAAAATAAAATAATTCCAGATCAAAAGCAACAAAACATCACATACCTGCACCCAATCAGCAGAAAACAGCAATCAAAAACAGGCTTTTTCTCCTCACAGTTCCGCAGCGCCTGTTTTCATGAACAAATACTGTTTTCAGCACATGGCTTAACAGTGCTTCATGTGATATTTATTAGCTAACTATTTACACAGTTCCAACACTATTAAACAACATTTAAGTGTCCCAAAGCACATTATTTTACAAGAACAGTAGTAAAATGATAATTTCTTAGGCTTTAAATACACTTATTGAACACAGAAAACAGAAATTCGTACCTGCTCCCATGAGAGTCTGTGCAGCAAGGGGCGCGAAAGAGATCGTGCAGAACTTTTCATGAGTTATAATGGTATGATCCATTAATATTTCTCTTTCTTAACCCCAACTGACACTCAAAACAACAATCAAAGAACTCAAAATGTTCCACAGTAACAATAATAATTCACAGTTTCGTTCTGAACACATTCAATTTAAATAAAAAGAATAGTTTTGAAACAGGAAGTGACCCGCTGTTTTGGAAATGGATCTGTCGTCTTTTCAAAATAAAAGCTGCAGATACTCATAATTTCTTACTGGAATAGATTTTCACTTGACAATCTAGTGTAACAACATCACACTGCTACACTAACTTACCTGAATTTATAACCTTTATGACTTCAGTCGAGCCTGGAGCAAGAGTATTGGAGCGCACAGTCTGCTCCATCCCTGCTCTCTCTCTGTTTTGCTCCTCATAGCTGCGCGCGGCCAAACCGGCTCACTACCAAGTCACGTGACCAGCTTGCGCTCTCAGATACACGTTTAAATGAGCTAACTTACCTGAATTTATAACTTTTATGACTTCAGTCAAGCCTGAAGCAACAGTGTTGGAACGCACGGTCTCCTCCTCCCTGCTCTCTCTCTGTTTTGCTTCGCTCAGAGCTGCGCGCGCCAGACCGGTGTGATGCAGAGAAGCGTGACCAGTCAAATCGCAGCCCGTGCGATTAGTGAATCGCGTTTTAACATATCGCGAGATAATCGCAAATGCGATTAATCGTGCAGCCTTACCTGTAACCCATTTCCTGCACACGCCTGTGCACGGTGGCTCTGGAATCGGCCCTTCTCAATCTTCCTCAGGGTCCGGTCACCTCTTCTCGTTGTGCGTTTTCTGCCACACTTTTCCCTTCCCACTGAGGTGCCTTGATACAGCACTCTGGGAACAGCCTATTCATTCAGAAATTAGTGTGTCTTACCCTCTTGCTTTAGGGTGTCAATGATGGCCTTCTGGACAGCAGTCAGGTCAGCAGTCTAACCCATGATTGCCGTTATGAGTAATGAACCAGGCTGGAAGTTTTTAAAAGCCTCAGGAATCTTTTGCAGGTGTTTAGAGTTAATACGTTGACTCGGATAATTACCGTATTTTTTGGACTATAGGTCGCATTGCCCAATTGTTGCCAAAGAATTTGAAAAATCCATACAGTATATAGGTCGCACCTGAGTCAAAATGTGGACTGTGTTTAGCTCTGCTGCAAATGTCTCTTCCACAGGAGCGCACAGCAACACTTTTAAGATTAACACTTAAAAACAATTTGATAAAAATTATAGCAAATATGTGTCTGAGATGAACTTTTCTTTAATAAATGAATAATTTTAGCAGGATAAACACTTAAAGGGGACCACACATGCAAAATTCACTTTTTAATGTTTTTTTTACTCAACTTTGGGTATTTACTTCATAAAAAAAACAGTCCTAAGGCCAAAAAAATGCACCCAGTGGTTTATTTACTCTAAGTAGATTTATTTTACTGTGATAATTTAGGTTTCGTTTTGAAATCAATCGCGCTTGTGACGTCACAAGCGCTAGGACAACCCACCTCAACCCTGAGTCCAGCCCCTCACCTAGCAACCCCTGGTTAGGCTCAACCCACTTCTGTATTAAACACATGACTGTTGTTTTTCATGATTTCATCTCATCTTTTGTTTATATGTTCTTAATTTCATGTGTACAGCACTTTGTTGCAGCTGTGTTTTTTTTAAATGGCTTTATAAATAAAGTATAATTGTTATTTTTATGTTTTAGTTCAATTTTTAGTGTATTTGCGATCGCTCCCAACGCGCAGCCGGCAAAAATTAAACGAGCGGACCCCCGGCGTAGGGACCGGCGGCAACGGGACCCTCTTCTGGCGCGATGGAGCGGAGCTTCAACTGTACAGCCTCGCAGCAGCGAGGACCTTCTCCTTACGGATTAATTTACGGGAGACACTTGGTGAACTTTGTGTTGTCTTGACTGGAACAGCGATAACTCCCAAAATCTCCGCGAGCAACGAGCGGAGCTGGCGAACACCGGAAGAGGAACAAGCCAACATTAGCATCGGATTCGGGTGGTCCAATGCTAAAAGGAGCAGCAAATTGCGGCGCGCTCAGACGGGTTTTGGTAAGTTATCTTAAGCTAACACTAACAGTAAGTCAAATGAGTAAAAAAAAGAGCTAATTTTAAAACACATTACAGATACTGGCTGTTGCAGAAGGCGTAAACAGGGCGTGGACTTCAGAACTCAGTATCAGAAACCGGTCGTTCAAAACGAAAGTTAAAAATGGCAGAATTAAAAAGGGTATAATTAAGAATTATTTTGTGTATTAAAATGAATTAATATTGTCAAGATAGCACACAGACATAACAAAAATTTTAAAGACCTATATGTGGTCTCCTTTAATATATTTGTTAGCCGACCTTATTGTAAGTGTGTCTCAGTTTAATTTTTGTTAATGATTATAAATCAGCTTATTTTATAAAAAGCCATATGCAGTAGGTCGCAGGCCATGAAAAAATGATAGCCGCGACCTATAGTCCGGAAAATACGATGGTTAATATCTCGTTTAGAGAACCTTTTTCATGATATGCTAATTTTTTGAGACATGAATTTTGAGTTTATGAGCTGTATGCCAAAATTATCAGCATTAAAACAAAATACCTGAAATATTTCAGATTGTGTGCAATGAATCTAAAATATATGAAAGTTTCTTTTTATCATTACATTATGTAAAATAATGACCTTTTTCACAATATGCTAATTTTTGGGGAAGGACCTGTAAATGCTTTAAGATCAGTGTGTAGTGTTTAAAAAGTTTCACACTACACACTTTGTAAAGTAGTAATGGAAAATAGATTTGTATGTCGAAACATTCCAAATGAAAATCTAGATAATTTAAATGTTAAAAATGGGACAGCATTGTGACACATTGTTCAGTTAAAAATTCTTAAAGGGGACCACACATGCAAAATTCACTTTTTAATGTTTTTTTACTAAACTTTGGGTATTTACTTCATAAAAAAACAGTCCTTGTGCCAAAAAAATGCACCCAGTGGTTTATTTACTCTAAGTAGATTTATTTATTTTTGATAAATACACCAGGATTCACACTTCCTGCATTTATTGACGTCACAAGCCGCCAGCCAATCAGATCAAACCTGAGTCCAGCCCCTCACCTAGCAACCCCTGGTTAGGCTCAACCCACTTCTGTATTAAACACATGACTGTTGTTTTTCATGATTTCATCTCATCTTTTGTTTATATGTTCTTAATTTCATGTGTACAGCACTTTGTTGCAGCTGTGTTTTTTTAAATGGCTTTATAAATAAAGTATAATTGTTATTTTTATGTTTTAGTTCAATTTTTAGTGTATTTGCGATCGCTGCCAACGCGCAGCCGGCAAAAATTAAACGAGCGGACCACAGGCGGAAGGACCGGGTTCGACGGGACCCTCTTCCGGCGCGATGGAGCGGAGCTTCAACTGTACAGCCTTGCAGCAGCCTCGCAGCAGGCTCGCAGCAAGAGGACCTTCTCCTTACAGATTAATTTACGGGAGACACTTGGTGAACTTTGTGTTGTCTTCACTGGAACAGCGATAACTCCCAAAATCTCATCGCGTGCAACGAGCGGAGCTGGCGAAAACCGGAAGAGGAACAAGCTAACATTAGCTTCGGATTCGGGTGGTCTAATGCTAAAAGGAGCAGCAAACTGCGGCGCGCTCAGACGGGTTTCGGTAAGTTATCTTAAGCTAACACTAACAGTAAGTCAAATGAGTAATAAAAAAAGAGCTAATTTTAAAACAACAACACATTACAGATACTGGCTGTTACAGAGGGCGTGAACAGATCGTTGAAGGGCGTGGACTTCAAGAAACCGGTCGTTCAAAACGAAAGTTAAAAATGGCAGAATTAAAAAGGGTATAATTGATTATCTAATAATTATTTTGTGCATTAAATTGAAGGAATAGGGTCTGGATATCCCACAGAAATACCATAAAAATTTAAAAAATACATCTGAGGTCCCCTTTAAGCAGATTTTTACTAGCAATTTATTAACTGGTGCTTTCAAATAAATCCAGCAAAAGTCAAGTTAAAATTTTATTTACATCACAATAAAAAAAATGCAAGCATAGGCCAAGCCCATTCACACAAACAATAGTCTTTAGAGACAAAAAACAACTCATTTTTCATGACTCAGAAATAACATTGGCAATCCGTTACAGGTGTGCATTTTGCTTACATCTAAAGTATCAAAAACTGGAATGTACCGATTTATTTCCATTATTCAAGAAACAAATAGTCACAAGTCAGAAAACTTCACCATTTTCTGGCCATGAACTACTAATGTACTGTACCATGTGGCATGTCAGGAGCAACTTCTACACAACGCTGTACAAAAAATTTATTTGATTTGCTATATATTAACTTAGTGCTTTACAGTTGTCAATGTGCCAAGTAGTGGATTGTATGCATAAAGCACAGACAACTCCAAACATGGCTGGATGAGTAAGCTCTGGAGTAAACAGCCAGTATTTTAAAAAAAATTGAAAGTTTAGATTTTACAGCAACATCTTGGGGGTGTTTTATGGAAACTAAAATGCACTATATACACTTTAAAAGATGATATTTGTGCATACATCAATATTTCTGGGTTTAACTAGTGAGGTTACCACAACGTTCCTTCAAACGACCTCTGATTCTTGTCCTGTTCAAACAAATTCTTTGGCGCTGCTTGGGGCTCTGTTCGAGATGGGATACTTTGGTGTNGGAAAATGGCGGGTCACCTTTTCTTTTTAGAAATGCTTATTTACCACCTAGAGAAGCAAGGGGACAATATTTTTATTTAATTTTTTTCAGAGATTACCTGGCTAACATCAGTCTGTCAGGAGGTAGTGACAGAGTGAAGAAATATGTTTATAAAAAAAGCTACATACTGAAGCTTTAATAGTAATAATGATAAATAATAATAATAATTAATAATAATTAATTATAGCAATAATATTAATAATTAATAATAATAACAATTAATAAAAACCCAAATTTAATCCAGGTTCAGCAGTTTCACATGTTTATCTGTAATTTTCTGATCGGTACAGGTGATAATGTCCTTGTGTTGACTTGGCACTGGGCCGTTGACTACAGGATAAGAGTTACTTGGTTGGTAGTAGCTGAGGGTCGTCCCTAGCGGAATTTCATTAATTAAAGTTTGATCAAAACGACCAGAATTACATTTTAATGTTTATTTTTAAGAGTCCATAAATGTTCTCTTGTCCATAACTTCTGATCCGCTAACGCTAATTTAATGAATCTTCATGCACTTATGCATCATAGGTGGAGTGTCGAGTACACTTTTCAAGGTCACAAATCAAGGTCAAAGGTCAGACAAGGTGTTTGTCCACTGCTACAGATTGCTGAATAATAGTGGACGGTCATAATGGGTCATCTCATCACGAGATGACTCGAGTCTGAAACCTTTGACAGGCGGCGGGTGATATGATGCCTTCGAGGAACATATTTTTCCTCCATCTGAGCTTTTTGTCCCTCATGAAGACGTTTCTGTTTGTGTCTTTCGTTTCGGCTCAGGTGGAAGTTAATTTGTGTGAATTTGACCTGCTCTGAGGTCAGATTGAAGTTCTGGTGATGTGGTTCTGCCGACCTGGGCAGGGTTTTGTTCGGGATGAAGTTGCGTCCAAGCGGCGCTGCAGCTGTAAACATCTGGATGAATTCATGATCATCTGTTCATTTGACTTTGTGTAAAAATGAGAGCAGAACTTCCTTAAACCCAAACTGGAGTTCTGACGAGCGGTTAAAGCAGTTCCTGATGGACCGGGCCAGTCGGGTCAGTTTCAGCACCGCGACAGCGCTGATGAGACGGTGTGTTTGCGTGTTTTGCAGAGGTGCGCGTCGTCGTGAGGCCGCCGAGGGAGAAAGATGCTGATTAAGAAAACGGCGGCACTAGGACCCGGCGGGCGGGCGGGCGAAGCGAGGCTGAGTCACTGCATGTGTCTGAGGAGCAGGCAGAGCCGGCAGACGAGAGGTGATCTCCACACACGCACATCTGCACAGGAGAACATGATGGGTTGAGTCTGGGGGAGGGCTCGGGGGGGTCGGGTTCTGGACGTGTGCATTCGCCGCTGCTCGCTCGGCCATGGAGAGCAACAAAGTTCTTCATTTCGTGCCTTCAGGTAAGTGAAGCAACGCTCTGAGAGCTCAGCTCAGCTGTGCACAGGGACAAACCTCGGGGTTCCCTACCGGGTGAGACCTGACACCCCCCCCCCCCCCCCTGCAGTACACTCTGGCTCTGCTGGTTCTGCTCCCCTGTTCAGACTTGTCTGATTGTTCTTTGAGAGCTCGGCACAGACAGGGAAACCGATTTAAAAAAATGTATTTCAGGGTTTAATTTTTGCAGGAAGTCGACAGGTATTTTTTTCTCGGCGCTTCCTCATCGTCTCGTTCTTCGCCGGTTCTGGGTCTGAACAGGTGCAGGTCCTGTCAGAGGTGCAGGCGGAGGAGGAATCGGACCCACGGCTGTGAACGTGCAGAGAAAACACTGAAAACTAGAGGAAAATGCAACATTTTATTTGTTTTACCTGTGTGAGGACAGGTTATTGAGACACCCCCCCCCACACACACACACACACATCAGCAGTGAAAGTCCTCTGAGGGTCCATTTGGAGATGAGCTGCAGCCGGACCTTCAACTCAGATCTGTTCCAGCTCTGTTTTTATTTCAAACTGGACATTTGTCTGAGTTCTGGTTTCTGTCTCTGAGGTGGACTCCATGTCCCAGTCCACGTCCAGTCGTGATGGACACTCTGTGTCCCCTCGTCCTCTGAGGAGTCATCTGCATTGGTTTGCCAGGGAGCTGATTGGGGGGGTGGGGGGGTCGGATCCCCTGCAGCAGAACAATTTGTTGTTTTGGAGACAAACAAACAACTCCAGATCCTTTAAACCTGATCCGCTCTAAGAGTTCTCCAACGTGACCTTGGCTTTAACTCTCACTGTAACAAACGTGTTAGTTTTTAGTTATTTAATGATTAAATTGACAGATTAGTAGATTTTTCTGCCTTTTTTCTCTCACTTTCTTTGAATTTTTTTCAAACAAAGCCAAACGGCGAAGTAGCTGGAACACGGTGTCCAACCGACGGCCCGGCCGAAGCCGCGCAGGAAAAGCGTCCGAGCGTTGCCCCGGCCTCGACCCGTGAGCCGAATGAAACCGTACGGCTGCGTTTTGGGGGTGAATCTCCAGATTGAGGCGGAGAAGCAGCAGCCACAGTCTGGAAAGGTCAAAATGTACAGAGTTCACTTTTAGGAGAGAAGAACGGCCACAAGGCTTCACGTTTAACTACATAATGCATGATAACTGCAGCTGGCCTCCTAAAACAGCTAAAGTTTACTGCAGCCGACCATGAAACATGCAGCCCTGATTCTAAAACAGCTGATGATTGTCTGTTAGCAAAATATCTCAAACTACTGATTGGATTTTTATGAAACTTGCACAAAGCGATCACTGAATGAATGCACATCTACAACTCTTAAATGTTTGGAGTCTACCTGATTCAAGATGGCTGCCACAGCATATCGAACTTGACAAACAAATAATTGCTATAAGTTTGTCAGTTTTACAGGTTTTCTCAACTCAACTCAACTTTATTTTGGTAAATTAAAAACATTACAAACAAAAGGAAAACAATATAAAATGGTAAATCAATAATTTACCAAAAAAGAAATGGGCTGAAGCCAAGGCTTATACTTGCCTACCCTATTCATA
Source organism: Garcialebias charrua (assembly GCA_038048925.1). Classification (NCBI taxonomy): domain Eukaryota; kingdom Metazoa; phylum Chordata; class Actinopteri; order Cyprinodontiformes; family Rivulidae; genus Garcialebias; species Garcialebias charrua. The sequence goes on from JBBPBX010017952.1 coordinate 36,654, forward strand.
GACTCAGCAGTCTACATAATGCACACATACAAACATTTACTGTGTATTTAAATATGCATGTATATGATACATACACATACTCACATTACATACCTACATGGTTACATAATACATATACAGTAGTATACATATACATAACATCTCCATTGATTGAGCTAAAAGTTGGTGTGGTAGTAGCTGAGACTGATCCGCAGCTTGTATATTGAGAAGTAACTGATGACACCAGATCTGTGTTTGAAACTGTTATTAACTATTGGAGTCAACCATGTGTCTGTTAGCAAAATATAATAAATAATAATAATAATTAATTCAATTTATAACGCACTTTTCATTACTGAAAATCTCAAAGTGCTACACATATATTGAATGCTACACACATTCATAAACCGGTGGCGGCAGACTACCATGCAAGGTGCTTTCCAGTCCTACCGGGAGCAACTCAGGGTTAAGTGTCTTGCCCAAGGACACAACGACACATGGTGCGGGTCCCGGGAGTCGAACCGCCAACTTTCCGATCGGGAGACGACTGCCATTACCACTACACCACGGCCGCCCATATATCAAATATCTCCTGGATATGAAATTGTTATCACTATGTAGGACTGTGTACTTCTTGCATCTTAACAACTGACTACCAACGTACCAACTGAGCATTAATAGTTACAAATATTTGGCAGATATGCGGACGTTGCATAGGTGCAAAATGGTAAAAGTTTCGTACCCTGTTAAACCAGAACTTAATTGCCTGGAAATGAAATGGTCACTACTGTATTAGCAACTTGTTGCATCTTGTACCAGTTAAACTTATACAGTACCGGTATATATATTTTAATGATATGGCAAATAGATGTACTATTGGAGTCAACCATGTGGTAGTAGCTGAGACTGATCCGCAGCTTGTACATTGAGCGGTATGTGCACGTGGGTGCAAAATAGTTGTGTACCCTATTGGTACAGAACATCTGATGGAACTGAAAAAGTGTTTGATATTAACATGTACGGTATGTCTTGTACCAATTAGATTTAAATATTCATGAAAAATTGGCAGGTACACGTAAGAGTGAGTGGGCGTGAAATAGTTTTGTACCCTCTTGATATAAAACTGGATATGGAATGGTAATCTGTAGCACTGTGCAGTACTGTATACGTTGAACCGTTGAACCCTATTAGTGTGAAATATAATGGACTGGACGTGAATTGGTAATCCCAATGTAAAACATACATTTTACATTGTGTACTAATTAGGGCTGAACAATTAATTGCATTTGCAATAATATCGCAATATGATAAAATGAGATTTTCTAACCGCGAAGGCTGCAATTTGACTGGTCACGTGACACAAATCTTTATCAACACTTAAAAAAAAAACACCACAAAGACATTTACGATGGTTGCATGGCTAGAATGACAACAACCAGTGCTTCAACTTCAAGTAAGCAAAGTATCAGCCGACAGGGATCACTGACCGAACTGTTTGAACTTCAAACAGTAATTTTTTTATATCTAATTTTTTACATTTATTTATTAACTGTCATGTGAAGTTCAGACAGTAGTTAGGAAGTTCACTTAACATGTTTACTATTATGTTTATGAAACAAGAAAAAATAGAAATGGTGAAAAGAAAAGGCATAGATTTGTTTGCTTTATTGTAATCTCTGCTTTAAATAAATCTGACATTGTTTATTATAAAACAGATTGATTTATTGCTTCTGTTTGGTGAAAAATACTTGAAGATATTAAAAAATAATCGCGTTTTAAATCGCAATTTATAGAAAAAAAAATTGCAATTAGATTATTTTCCAAAATGGTTCAACCCTAGTACTAATTTATCCTGAATATTTATTTGGAAAATGTTTATAGAATACATGTGTGTGGGTGCAAAATGCTTACAGTTTTGTACCCTATTGGTTTGAAATATCTTCTGGATATGAACTGGTAATCACTATTTGCAATGTTTATTGTGTAGGTACGCACAATTGGGCCTAAAGTTGCATAAATGTTTGGCAGATATAGTTATGAGTGTGCGTGTGCGTGTGCGAAATGGTAACACTTTTTTTTTGTACCTGATTGGTATGACATATCTCCTGGATATGAAATAAGCACTATTTGCAACGTGTATGTATACATTTTGTACAATTTGAGCCTAAATATTTATTAACCCATAAAATAATGGGGGTTATGATCACTTTGTACCAAAAAACAGCAGGTGGGTACAAAATGATTTGGCTGATGTAAGAACTTGATGCAACTGTTTTGTTCCTGTAAGTGATTTAATCTCAGTTTTCCTCATAAACCTTCAGTTGTTTTAAAGTTTTGGTCGAGAAAAACACTCTGAGCTGATTTAAAAACATTGTGTGGCAGAAAACAACCAAAACATCAACATGGAGGGTACGTAGTGGCGCCGTGAATTAGTAGTTCGACCATGTGGAAGTGGAGGTGTGTGAGGAAGAAGATGGACGGTGTGTGTGTGTGTGTGTTGTGAATTTCTCCTTTGCCCAGATGGCTGTGTTCAGAGGCTAGAGCTTGTGAGTTCTGTTTGCCAGCAGTGAATACTGATCAGAGATCACTGTCACATCCACAGCGAGCGCGTGCACACACACACACACACACACACACACACACACACACACACACACACACACACATAAATACACACACCATTATAAAACCCTCTTTGCATGAGGCATGACAGGTCGGCCACACATTCAGACGGTTTACACGGAAGCCATCTGTTCCTGCAGAAGTTCACCTGTCAGGTATTGTCCATACGACCTGCACATATTTATCAACCACTGCTGAAAGTAAATCCTCTGCAGACGGTAAGCTAAGTTTAGGTGTGGTAGTAGCTGAGAGTCATTCCCAACACGTTAACTGAGTCGACACTGTTGTGGCTCGATCGTTGAGATTCGAAGTGACGGAGCTTCGTGGGTGGTGACTCCTAATCACCATCAGAAATGTCTGTTTTTTCATACGTCTGTCGAAAAGACTGTTATGATGTGATGTAAGCTCTGTCCATCTGTCCTTCTGTCCTTCTGTCCATAAACAACCTCTCGTCCCGCTCATAAATCCGAGCCGCGGCAGATAATTGGACCATTAGACAGCTTGTCACATAATCCCTCCATCTCCCCAGTTTCAAGGTCACAAATCAAGGTCATCATTACAACACGGTGATCCAACAGCATCATGAAGACCAAGGAACGCGCCATGCAGGTCAGGGATAAAGTTGTAAAAAAACAAAGTGCGTGAATGGGTTTTCTGAAAGCTCCAAATCTGAGCAAATTATCTTTAGAATGAAAGAGTCGCAGCCACTTCTGTGTTTTCGAAGTTGGGATTTGTTGTGGCGGCCATTTTGAATCGAGTCGGCTCAAAGTGAATCAATTCTAAATGTGTTATTTTGTCTCGCCCATAACTTCTGACCCGCTCAAGATGTTTTACTCACACTTTATACACATTTGTACTACCATTGGACAGCGTGTTATCATTTCATCACCTCAGCCTCAAGGTCACATATCAAGGTCAAAGGTCATTCATATAACAGTTTGTCGACAGGTACATAATGTGCTGTACTGTATTCAAAACTCTTTTTACAATTTCAAGTTGCTCCTAAAGTGTCCAACAGCCCCTGGAGGTTTTCTGGGCACGTCCTTCATGGGAGACACCCCGGGGCAGACCAGAACTCTCTGGAGAGATTATATCTCCTCTCTGGCCTCAGGATCCCCCAGGAGGAGCTGGGCTGGAGAGAGGAGGGTCTGGGCTTCCCTCTGATAAGCAGCAGGTCCAGCCTGAAGCAGCTGCTGTGCTGCTCTTCTCTTCCTCTGCCTTATTACTGGTCCAGTTTGTGTTCTGCAGGGCGATGCTGCCTCACAGCCGTGCAGAGCGGTCGTGTCACGACCACTTTCCCTGCTTTACTCAAACCAGAAGGAGAGAAGCAATTAGCAGGGATCCCCATGCGCTCAAGTGTTTCTTCACTTTTATTCCCTCGTTTTCATGAAAACTGACGCAGCTGATTTCTGCAGTGATGATGATAACGGTGTGTAAAACACAACGAGGAGCGTCTGCTGCAGCAGGCGGGCCTCATCTACCCGACTGTCTCTGTTCAGGAATATTAAAGATCAGAAGGAAATGAGATGGAAAGATAAGGAAATTGAAAATAAGATGGATTAATAGGCGGTGAGAGGGCAGTATTAAAAAAAAAGGAAATGATGAAACGGTTGCGAGTGTGGGGTTTAAAGTGGAGCGTGTTCCTGTGCTAACCTCAGTCACGACGCTGCAGAAATGACCAGAACCATGAGAGGACCGGCAGCAGCTGGATCAACACCGTCGTTAATCCCTCTGAGGTGAAACGGGCTGTCTGCAGACATCAGAGCGGAGGAGCAGAGGTGCAGTAGGACCGAGGTCTTTTAATGGCTTCAGGTTCTCTGCTTGTCATCTGATCCAGTCACGGAGCGTCCAAATGCTTTTAGTTTTGGCCTCAGATTGAGCCTGGGGTTTATCAGATGAACACTGACTCAGCGTTCACACTGGGGGTGTTTTCTGTATTTTTTGTGTTTGTTTTCATAATTACTGTAATTCTGCAGACTTTCTTTACGTTCTTTGATCAAAATGTTCAGCTCGATCAGAAGGGTGCTGTCTTTTTACTGTACATACTGTATACAGTATACTTTTAATTTATTATCTGCTGGGTTTGGGATCATGGTTCTGTCGGACCCAGTTCAGTCCAAGCTTCTGCTGTTGGATAGATGGACTCTTTGGATTCCAGAACCCTTTGGTTTACAGAGGAGTTCCTGGTCCACTCAGTGACTGACAGGAGCCCAAACCTTTAGCCCTCCGCCACCGTGCTGACAGCTGGGAGCAGCTGTTTGTTGCAGTGCATTCTGGGTAAACATCTGTCCTCTGCTCTGGCTCTGGTCCAGAAGTCTTGTGGATAAAATATGTTGTCCCACCATGTTGTTTTTAAACTGAAGAGGTCATGACCTTTGACCTGCTGGCTAAGGCTTGTAGAGTCTGAGACGGAGCTCACTGCATGGTCTGACCTTCAGAGTGAATCTGCTGTCTGAAATATTTTCTGTGTGAAGAATCGTTCTTGTGATCTTAAACAACTGGCTGCTGAAAATGACCCTTCCCTGGTCATGTTGCAAACACAACACTGTTCAAACCAATTTAGTGAAACTGCATTTTTTTTCTTCTAATTTCACAATTTGGAGGCGCCAACTCATCTCAGGCCATCAAGTCACCACCTTCAGCCCTCTTCAGACCAGTTTTCACCCATCATAGATAAAGAAATTTAGGTTCTCAGCTAACTCTGAGCCTTCGGATGTAACTTGACCGTTTATTTTTTACTTTTTTTTTACACTGTTGACCACAGTATCCTTATATCACAGTTAGAACACTGGGATGGGATTACTGGTGCAGCATTAGAATGGTTCCGTTCTTAAGCTACAGGAGTTTTTGTGTTAATGTTGGCAATAGTTTATCTGCTTCAGTGCCTCTTTCCTGCGGGGTCCCGCAAGACTCTATTCTTGGAACCCTTCTGTTTTCATTGTATCTGCTCCCCTTGGGGTCTATTCTGAGGAAACATTGTCTTTTGTTTCATTGCTATGCTGATGATTGTCAGATTTATCTGCCCTTTAAACCAAATAGTTCATGCACAAGTCACCCTCTCTTAAAATGTCCTGATGATATTAAGGAATGGATGGCTTCAAACTTCTTATGTTTCAACGATCAGAAAACTGAAGTCATTGGGTTTAGCCCTAGCTCTACTGCTGTCTCTATTCCTGTTAACCTTTACTCCCTTGAGCCATATCTCAAGCAGTCTCTTAAAAATCTTGGGATGGTTTTAGACGCTGACATTAAGGCTGAAGCTCCAAGGAGGTCGGGATTTTTCAGTCATGGGCCGTAAACTTTGGAACAATCTGCCCCTCAACATGAGGCAGGCCACTTCAGAGATTAAGAGAGATTTATTTGACCAGGGTGACCAGGTGCTGGCGCTGTCCTCAGACAGCGTGAGGCGATCATTCATCAAGATCAACGCCCGGAAAGCTTCTGGTCCTGACAACATACGATCGTGTGCTGAAGGACTGTGCAGGGGAACTCGCAGCGGTCTTCACGGACATCTTTAACATCTCGCTGAGTCAGGCCATCGTCCCCACCTGTTTCAAAGCCACCACCATCATCCCTGTCCCAAAGAAGGCAACGCCCTCCTGCCTCAATGACTATCGTCCAGTAGCACTCACCCCCATCCTGATGAAGTGCTTCGAACGGCTAGTCATGAAAAGCATCACATCTGTCCTCCCTGCCTCCCTGGATCCCTTCCAATTTGCATATCGGCCTAATCGCTCAACCGACGATGCCATCTCCTCTGCCCTCCACACAGCTCTCACACATCTGGACACGAAAGACTCCTATGTCAGAATGCTGTTCATCGACTTCAGCTCAGCATTCAACACCATCATCCCCCAACAGCTCATCCTTAAACTGGACAGTCTGGGGCTGAACACCTCAATGTGTAACTGGCTGCTAGACTTCCTGACCGGGAGACCACAGGCAGTACGGGTCGGGAATAACACATCCAGCACCATCACATTGAATACAGGAGCCCCACAAGGATGTGTGCTGAGCCCCCTTCTATTCACCCTGCTAACACACGACTGCACACCATCATACAGCTCCAACCACTTCATCAAGTTTGCGGACGACACAACAGTGGTGGGTCTCATCAGCAACAACGATGAGACGGACTACAGGAACGAGGTGAGCCGCCTGGCCTTGTGGTGCGGACACAACAATCTCACTCTCAACGTGGAGAAGACAAAGGAGATTGTTGTGGACTTCAGGAAGAGGGATGCCCAACATGCCCCTCTGACCATCAACAGCACCACAGTGGAGAGAGTGGACAGCACCAAGTTCCTGGGAGTGCACGTCTCAGAGGACCTGTCCTGGAGCAGGAACACTGCATCACTGGTCAAGAAGGCTCACCAGCGTCTCTACTTTCTCCGCAAGCTGAAAAGGGCTGGAGCTTCAACCCCCATCATGTGCACCTTCTACAGAGGTGCCATAGAAAGTGTCCTGACCAGCTGCATCACTGTGTGGTTTGGTGCATGTACTGCATCCTGCCGCAAGAGCCTCCAGCGCATCGTGAGAGCAGCTGAGAAGATTGTCGGCACCTCCTTCCCCTCACTGCAGGACTTACACAGCAACCGCCTCACTCGGAAAGCCCTCTGCATGGCAGGTGATCCCACACACCCACTACACAGCTGCTTCAGCCTGTTGCCTTCAGGGAGGAGACTGAGGAGTCTCCAGGCTCGAACCAGCAGACTAAATGACAGCTCTGTTCATCAGGCAGTCAGGATGCTAAACTCTCTGCCCTCCCTCCCACTTGTACTGCCTTAATCACAAAAAACTTTCACACACCACCACACAACACAAAGATTTTAACACTGGACTCTGTGTCATCAAAACGGGTTATTCACTCAACTCACGGTCATGTGCTCATTCAGTTTGCACTACTTCTTATATTCGCACTAATGTTTGCATTACATTACTGCCTATAGTCATACTACTGTTTACATTCACTGTTTACATTTATTACTACTGTTTTCATTCAATACTACTGTTTACATTTATTACTACTGTTTACATTTACACTACTTTTTATATCTACACTACTGCTGATATATATATTTTTACTAGCCTTATTGCATATGCCACTTTACCTCTATACCAATATCAACTACCTCATACATATACTGTGTACATAAACTTCATATGCTGCTTTGTCACTCTATTACAAATGTCAATGCCAGAACTTTCATTTTATTTTATAGATATACTTTTTACACTTTTATACTACTATGCAAAAAACTCAGGACAGTATTACACTTTTGTTATTTCATTTTATGCTTATGTTTATTAAATGTTTAGTGTTTTAGTGTTTGTGTAACTTTTCATACTTTCATACTACTACAGTACTATGCAAAAACTACTATGCAAAAACTCAGGACAGTATTACACTTTTATCATTTCATTTTATGCTTATGTTTATTCAATCTTTCAGTGTTTTAGTGTTTAAATGTTTACTGTTGCACCGAGGGACTGAGAGAAATGCAATTTCAATCCTGTGTATGTCCTGTACATATTGCAGTTTTGACAATAAAGTTGACTTTGACTTTGACTTGACTTGATTTGTCATTTGCATTTCTTGTGGTACATGTGGTGGAATGAGATTATGTACACAGCGTCCCAGTTACATCCAACAATAAAATGTAAAAGAAAAACGGTAATAAGATCGAAGATATGAACTAAGAAAAACATGAACTAAAAATACACTAGGCACTAATAGCATAAAAACATTACATCGAACAGCAGCACGAACATGAGTCTGTGTGAGCAGATGAGCACGCATGAACACATCAACATGAAACAGATCAGCAGCAACACGAAACAGATCAGCAGCAACATGATGTGATATTTCACAGTGATTATTCTGGTTAGATATCCATAAGTCTAACAGCCTCAGGGTAGAAGCTGTTCCTCAGTCTAGTGGTTCTACACCTACTGCTCCTCAACCTCCTTAGAGTGGGGCAAAAAGTGTGTGTGCTGGGTGAGTGGGGTCCTTCATGATGCAGGTGGCTCTCTTCCTGCCTCTGGAGGTGAAGATGTCTGTGATGGTGGGGAGGCTGCCTCAACATCTTCTGTGCAGCCTTCACCACTCTCTGTAGAGCTTTTCTTTCTGCAGCTGTGCAGCCTCTATGCCACACGTTGATGCTGGAGCACAGGATGCTCTCCACTGCACACCTGTAGAAGGAGGTGAGGACTGAGCTTCCCAGACCAGCTCATCTCAGACATCTGAGGAGTAAAGTCTCTGATGAGCTTTCTGGATCAGGCTGGTGGTGTTGTTGCCCCAGCTGAGGTTGTCATTCAGGTGTACACCCAAGTACTTGTAGCTGGAGACCACCTCCACCGCAGATTCTCTTCTGTTCAGGGGGGTATAGGTGTGTTTGTTCCTTCTGAAGTCCACAATCATCTCCTTTGTCTTTACATTGATGTGAAGGTTATTCTCTTTGCACCAGCTCTCCTTGTGTTCCACCTCCTGCCTGCTGGACTCATCATTGTTTGTGATGCTGTATCGTCTGCAAACTTTACAATATGACAGCCTGGATGGGTAGGTGCACAGTCATATGTGAGCTGAGTGAACAGGAGAGGGCTCAGCACACATCCCTGAGGGGAGCCAGTGCTGAGGGTTATGGTGGAGGAAGAGAAGTTGTGGATCCACACAGACGGGTCTGTTTGTCAAGAAGTCTAGTACTGTACCCAGATACAAATGGATGGGCTTAGTCCTAGTGTAAGTAGTTTGTCCATCAGGGTCTGGGGGATCATGGTGTTGAAGCCAGACGTGAAGTCCACAAAGAGCATACAGATATAAGAGTCTTTCTGCTCCAGGTGGGTGAGAGCAGTGTGGACCACAGAGGAGATGGCATCCTCTGTTGATCGGTTCTCGCGATATGCATACTGGTGAGAGTCCTCGTTGAAGGTTGTT
>JBBPBX010017953.1:13883-39645 GCA_038048925.1 Garcialebias charrua
ATATTATGTACGTGTGTGGTCTATACATATATATCCTGCAAAGACGTGACATAAAACCTGAGAGGTGCATCATCAGCTGATCTTCTGTTGGACAGTTAACTGCTCAGGGTTAAATTGCTGTTTTGTGTCAAATTGTCATTTTCAGTATTTTTTATATATTCAACTAAAGAAATGGGAACAAATTGTGTGGAGTAATAAAAACTTACTTGTTTATGACAAAAGCAATGTGATTACACTGCTGTGTTTGTCTTTTATTGAGCATCAGCTCACCTTCCACCTTCAGGATGACCTTTGCGTTGTGAACCCCTGCAGAGGTGCGTACGTGACACCTGTAGGTGCCCCGGTCTTTGACCCCGCTCCTCCTCAGGACCAGGGACGCGTTGCCGTTGGACATCTGCGGCACGGAGATGGAGGCGCGCTCAACCAGCTGTTGATCTTTGAAATAGTTTGTATTGCTGCCGTTCCTCTCGAACTTGTACAGCGACACATCCTGTCTGAACCACTGGACGGTCTCGTCTGTGCCGGGCTGGAAGTTGCAGGGGAGCACACAGTCCTCGGACAGCATGCATGTCACGGTGACATCTGGAACACAGAGGGAAGAGCCTGAGCATCTATCTTCAAACTAAAATCACTTTGTTATGAGAAGAGATGGAGTTCTAGTGATGTTTGAACAAATGCACAATACTCTACTCTGAGCTTCAGCTGCTGCTCTGCATTCAACTTCCTGTTCAGATGTTTGTGGTCTGTCAACAAAATATGTTGAAAGATGCCTAGAAGAACATTAATCTTCAGCATTTCTGATGACAGACTGGGAAAAAGGCAGAATAAAATAGAAAAACATCCAGTGTTGCAACAAGACATTCTCAGAACATGGTGTCCTTCCAGAGCGGTTCTGGGCTTGGATTGGACTCTTCGGCTGAAACTCTGTTTTTAAAGATGTTGTTCTCTGTTTTAGCTATTCTGAGACGGTTATGAGACCTCTGTTTAACAAATCCCTATAAAACCTCGGAGAGGGGCTGAGTTATGTCCAGACCAGGTGGATTTAAAGGTCACAATGCCTCACTGTGACCTGGGTGTGGGGAGTGTTAACCTTCAGGAGGAGATCATTCAGAACAACCGTGGGTTGATATGAAATTACTAAGAGGCTAAGTGGACCCGAGCCAGGCCAACAGAACTTTCAGCAGTGCAGCAGAGCCACCCGATCTCCTCCCTGCAGGACCAAACCTTTACTCTCCGGTCGGTGTCGGTTACCGCTGCTTTGCCAGGTCATCTGATCACATGGTCAGAGGGCTCAAAGGATCAGACATGCAACTTCAAGGGGATTTAAAAAGAAAGACTGTTTAACATGTTTTAACTTATTTTTGATTTTTTTTCCTACTCTACACAGAATTAAAAAAAAACACAAAAACTATTGACCTGAATCTTTTGATAAGTTGTGTTAAAGGTTCTATAATGTCTTTTAACTCGACACAGACAAGGTCCATTAACTTCTCGTTAGTGATGCTGATGGACTGCAGCTGTAGTTCCCTTATCAGTCAGTACACATACAATACATTCACGTCTTTACGGCAGGTGGGCGCCAGCGTCATCACAGAGGCCCCGCCCTCTTGGTATAAAGACTCATGCGCCCATCTAACTTTCTCTTTTTGCCCTTCACCTCGCTTACACCTGAACTTCGTGGGACTCTCTGTGACTACACCGTTCGACCGGAGGTGAGCTCGCTCCCTACACTGAGCGTACAGAGAAATTCCCTGCGTACTGCTGGGCTAGTGAAAGCTAGCCCAGTGCCTTTTATTTAACCTCAAGGCTTTTTCTTCTCTCTTCACAGCTGCTTCGCTCAACGGCGCTAACTGCGTCACATCGCTACCTAGCTAACGGAGTTAGCAGGCTAGCCAGCAAAAGCGACTTGACGAAGAGGACGTCTCCGGACCACGCTAGCACAGCTAACGAGCTCGACTCTTCTCAGCCATGGCTCCAGAGAAGGGAAAGCGAAAACCCAAAAATTCTAAGAAGACCAGCAGGCCAGCGAGTCCCAGCTCCCGGGCCTGCCCCAGCGGCCTTGGCTACTCCCTTTCGGCGACGGACACCCACGAGGCCTGTCCCGTCTGCCTAGGGATGTTGCACGCTAAGACAGCGCTGGAATCCCCGAGTCCTGCCCTCACTGCAGCCAGATGCTTGAGGCTGTGAGGAAGCATCGAGTGGACATCGTGGTCAAGGCCATGAGCGGTTCCGCGGCGGCGCGGGACCCAGACCTCACAGAGACACTCACTTCCACACCGGAGCTCGAGTCCGTGGACCTGGAGGACAACGGCCACGCTGACTGAGGGGACAGTATGGACATGGCGGCCCCCGTCGGTGACTCCACCGTCGAGTTTGACACGAGAAACCTGTTACGCGCAGACGAGCTCTCGCTAACAGCCTCGGGCGAGATTTCAGACGACAAAGCTGAAAACGAGGATGAGGGGGAAGAAGAAGACTTCTCCCAGAACCCAATGACAGCTCAGCCAGAGACAGATGTCTCCATCCCCGCTCTGTTCGACTTGTGTCGCAGAGCGGTGGACACGCTACGGATCAGCTGGCCAGAACTCCCACCTCGACAACAGGTAACGAGGTTGGCGGGGAATTATTTCTTTGCAAAACAGCAGTCAGCCACGAGGCACAGGATGCCAGTTTTTCCTGATTTCCTGACGGAGCTCACTCGCTCCCACGCTTCTGCCACTCTCCCAGTTCCTCGTCTCCGGCATGGAGGCAGCGGGAATCGCCAATGTCCCGCAGATGGAGGACACGCTGGTGGCTCACTTGGTCCCCAGGACATCCGGTACAAAGCCAGCTCTGCCCAGCAAAGCCTGCCGCGCCTCGGCCTCCTAGCTCAAATTTTTTTACCGGGCTCAGGGCCTCGCGGTCCGCGCCATGAACGCTTCGGCCATGATGCAGGCCTACTTGGCAGAGAAGCTGCAGGATCTCCAGAAAACAACGAACAAAAAGGCTGCGGCAAAGATCCTAGAGGAAGCCCGCAAGGCGACTGACTTCGTCCTCCGGATGATGGGGACCACGGCCATCGCTCAGGGGAGATGCATGGCTGACGTGGTTATCGCCCAACGCCACCTGTGGCTGACTTTGACGGACCTGCCAGAGGGCTAGCGGTACCCCTTTCTCCACCACCCGATCGAACCGACGGGGCTCTTCGGAGGAGCTCTGGAGCGTATCCAGAACAGGCAGGAGCAAAGACGAAAACAGGTCGAAGCCCTACGCGAGGGGATACCGAGAAAAGCTTTGGCACCCCCCAGAGACACCAGTGGGAGCGGGGCCGTGCAGCCTCGACACCGCTCAGCCACACGTCGTCCCCCGCAAAAAAGACCAGCTTATGACGGGGAGCAACGGCAGAGACCCGCAGCAGGACCATCTCAGGCTGGCCAGTCCTGGACCAGGAACAGGTTCGTTCCTCGCCAAGCGGTTCCGCCGAGAACTTCCTCGACGAACCGGGACAGAAGGCAGAAGTTGGCCTGACGAAACGGGACCACTTCACAGTTTTACAGGTTCGTCCGCCCATGTGGTACGGGAACCAAGACTTTTAAACCCAGACTTTATGTGTGAAATGCAGCAAAAAGCTGGTGACATTCGTGTGTGCACAAAACAAAATGTTTCTGCTATATGTGTAAATAAGACGCTTTGTTCTTTAAAACACAAAAATAAAGTACCAAAAGCACAAACTGCCCTGGTTCTTGACAAAAAACAACAAAAAAAAACAGCACAATTTTTATGAAAACAGTCACGATGAAGGGAAAGGGCAATCACCCCTCCTCCCTCGTGAAACACAAGGTGTCAGGTCAGAAGACAATGAGCCTCAGCGGGACATCAGGAGTCTGTCTGGAGCAGGCAGACTTCCTGGCGACCGCTGGTGGACAGGTCAGCTCGTCCGGGGCCAAGCGGGAGGGGGGGGCAACTGTTCCCCCTCCCGCACCCACGACACACAGACAACCAAGAATACACATGCCCCACAGGCTCAGCGTACACGCTCAGGCCTGGGGGGCGTGTCATCCAAGCACGTGGGTCATGTCAACAGTCTGTCAAGGCCTCTGGCTGCAGTTCCACAAGAGGCCATCCTCGTTCATGGGGGTGCTACTGTCAAACATAAACCTAAACCGTGCACACGTCTTGAGGGAGGAAATATCAACAATGCTGCAGAAAGGAGTGATAAATATTGTTCTAACACACAATATTCACACGGGTCACTACATCAAGTACTTCCTCGTGCCCAAACGAGACCAGAGCTAAAGACCTATTCTGGATCTCAGAGCACTGAACAGAAGCATAAGAACTTACAAATTCAGAATGCTCACGCTAAGACAGGTGATCCAGTCGGTGAGACCGGAGATTACACCTGTACAGTCGATCTGAAAGATGCATTTTTCCATGTGAGCATCTGGAGAAGACACAGAAAATATCTCCACTTTGCATTAGAAGGAAAAGCTTACGAATTTCTGGCTCTACCTTTCGGACTAAAAACTGCACCAAGAACATTTACAAAATGTCTGGATGCAGCCTTGACTCCACTCAGGGGTCAGAATTATGAATTATCTGGACGATCTATTGATCCTCTCCGAGGACAGAGCACAAGCCCAACTGCACTCACAGATGGTGATGACTCACCTGGAGGCTCTGGGCTTCGTCATAAACCTGTAGAAAAGCAATCTGATACATCCCAGATTACCGTATTTCTGGATGTACAGGTCAACACCATTCTGTACAGAGCATGGCTCTCAGAGGCTCGGATTTCATCCATCCGCCTCTACCTGGCACGCTTTCAGCTGGGCCAGAGAGTGCCTCTCAAACTGTGCCAGCGTCTCCTGGGTCTTCTAGCAGTAGCCATTGTGCGTGCCTCTGGCCTTATTAAAAATGTGCGCTCCACATATATGGCTAAACAAACAAATGCATCCTGCCTCCCTCAGGCAGGCAAGAAAGATACTGATCAGCCCAGAGTGTATGACAGCCCTGGAACCCTGGAGGGACCCTTCAGTGTTAGCGGCAGGCGTCCCGCTGGGACAAGTACTGTCTCGTGTGGTGATCACCACAGACACTTCAAAGAGAGGTTGGGGAGCGTTTTGCAGAAACCAGCACGCCCAAGGTCTCTGGAAACAGCAGGAGGCAAGGTTCTACATCCACTTCCTGGAACTGAAAGTTGTTTTTATGTCCATGAAGCACTTTTACAAGAAGGGGCTGATTACAAAACAACACGTGTTGATTAAATCAGACAATCGGACGACAGTGCCTTTTATCAACAGAGAAGGGGGACAAGGTCCCGACCCCTCCTCAGCCTGACACACAAGATGCTCACGTGGTGCAGCCCCCGAATATTGTCACTGAGAGTGACACACATCTCGGGCAAGCTAAACCACAGGGCAGTCGCCCTCTCCAGAGGGCCAATGCTAGCCTCAGAGTGGAACCCGCGCATTGTGGACCAGATCTGGGCACGATACAGGCGGGCATCCGTCGATCTGTTCGCCTGCAAAATCAGCATGCACTGTGTCCTGTACTTTTCATTAAGGGAAACAGACGCACCGCTGGGAACAGACGCTCTGGCACATAGCTGGCCAGCAGGGGTGCTATATTACGCGTTCCCCCCGTCCCTCTGATTCAGGCGACGCTGGAACGTGTACGCAAGGGAGCTCTTTCCCTGATACTCAGCCCCAGATGGCCACAGAAACCGTGGTTCCCAGAAATGATCTCACTGTTGTCAGGGACACCATGGCAGTTGCTCCCACACAGGGACCTGCTGACTCAGGCCCACGGGCAGCTCCTTCACCCACGTCCAGAACTGTGGCAACTCTCAGCCTGGCCGCTGAGAGGAACCGGCTGATGGCCTCCGGCCTCCCCGGTAACGTCATAAATACAATACAGGGAGCGAGAGCCCAGTCAACCCAGACTCTCTACGCTCGCAATGTTTTTGAGGCCTGGTGTCTAGAAAGGAATATTATCTCATATTCCTGTGACCTGGTCCAGCTCCTCTCTTTTCTACAAGACCTGCTGGAAAAAGGCTGCTCCTTTTCCACTATTAAGGTGTTTTTGTCAGCCATCTCAGCGTGCCACGATGGCTGGTGAGTTAATCACCCGGCGCGCACCCTCTCATGATACGTTTCATGAAGGGCGTACTAAGGGAAAGACCCCCCAGTAGGACCCTGGCCCCAGACTGGGACCTACATTTAGTCCTGGATGCTTTGTGTGGGCCTCCATTTGAGCTACTCAGCAGCATTAAAATAGATTTGTTATCTTATAAAACTGCTTTGCTCTTAGCTCTTTGCTCAGCTAAACACGTGGGTGACCTCCACGCTTTATCTGTGCACCCAATGTGTACCAGGTTTGCCCCAGATGGGTACAAGGTCACCCTGCATCCTAACCCCGCATACGTCCCAAAGGTTCCAACTCTAAATCCCAGGAGTCTGGACTTTGAGCTCTCAGCATTTCCTCCCCACCCTGTTCTCACTGAGGAACATCCATCCATCCATCCATCCATCCATCTTCTTCCGCTTATCCGGGGTCGGGTCGCGGGGGTAGCAGCCTAAGTAGGGAGGCCCAGACTTCCCTCTCCCCAGCCACTTGGAGCAGCTCCTCTGGGGGAATCCCAAGGCGTTCCCAGGCCAGCCGAGAAACATAGTCCCTCCAGCGTGTCCTGGGTCTTCCTCTGGGTCTCCTCCCGGTGGGACATGCCCGGAACACCTCACCAGGGAGGCGTCCAGGAGGCATCCTAACCAGATGCCCGAGCCACCTCAACTGGCTCCTCTCGATGTGGAGAAGCAGCGGCTCTACTCCGAGTCCCTCCCGGATGACTGAGCTTCTCACCCTATCTCTAAGGGAGAGTCCAGACACCCTGCGGAGAAAACTCATTTCAGCCGCTTGTATCCGAGATCTTGTTCTTTCGGTCATAACCCAAAGCTCATGACCATAGATGAGGGTGGGAACGTAGATCGATCGGTAAATTGAGAGCTTTGCCTTTTGACTCAGCTCTCTCTTCACCACGACAGACCGGTACAGCGCCCGCTTCACTGCGGACGCTGCACCTATCCGCCTATCGATCTCACGCTCCAGTTTTCCCTCATTCGTGAACAAGATCCCGAGATACTTAAACTCCTCCACTTGGGGCAGGACCTCCTCCCCGACCCGGAGAGGGCATGCTACCCTTTTCCGGCTCAAGACCATGGCCTCGGATTTGGAGGAACTGATCCTCATCCCGGCCGCATCACACTCGGCTGCAAACCGCTCCAGTGAAAGTTGTAAATCACGAACTGATGAAGCCAGTAGGACCACATCATCTGCAAAAAACAGAGAAGCGATTCTAAGGTCACCAAAACGGATCCTCTCAACACCTTGGCTGCGCCTAGAAATTCTGTCCATAAAAGTTATGAACAGAATCGGTGACAAAGGGCAACCTTGGCGGAGTCCAACTCTCACCGGAAACGAGCCTGACTTACTGCCGGCAATGCGGACCAAGCTCTGACACCGGTCGTACAGGGACCTAACAGCCCTTATCAAAGGGCCTGGTACCCCATACTCCCGGAGTACCCCCCACAGAACCCCCCGAGGGACGCGGTCGAATGCCTTCTCCAAGTCCACAAAGCACATGTAAACTGGTTGGGCAAACTCCCACGCACCCTCCAGGACCCTGCTGAGGGTGTAGAGCTGGTCCAGTGTTCCACGACCAGGACGAAAACCACACTGCTCCTCCTGAATCCGAGGTTCGACTATCCGACGGACCCTCCTCTCCAGAACCCCTGAATAGACCTTACCAGGGAGGCTTAAGAGTGTGATCCCCCTATAGTTGGAACACACCCTACGGTCCCCCTTTTTAAATAGGGGAACCACCACCCCAGTCTGCCAATCCAAGGGAACTGCCCCCGATGTCCACGCGATATTGCAGAGTCGCGTAAGCCAACACAACCCTACAACATCCAGAGCCCTAAGGAACTCCGGGCGAATCTCATCCACCCCCGGAGCCTTGCCACCGCGGAGCTTTTTAACCACCTCGGCGACCTCAGCACCAGAGATCGGAGAACCCGACCCAAAGTCCCCAGGCTCTGCTTCCTCAGTGGAAGACGTGCCAGTAGGATTGAGGAGGTCTTCGAAGTATTCCGCCCACCGACTCACAACATCCCGAGTTGAGGTCAGCAGCACGCCACCTCCACCATAAATGGTGTTGGTCTCGTACCTCTTTCCCCCCCTGAGACGCCGGATGGTGGACCAGAATCGCCTCGAAGCCGTACGGAAGTCATTCTCCATGGCCTCTCCGAACTCCTCCCACGCCCGAGTTTTTGCCTCAGCAACCACCCGAGCCGCATGCCGCTTGGACTGCCGGTACCTATCAGCTGCTTCCGGGGTCCCACAAGCCAAAAAGGCCCAATAGGACTCCTTCTTCAGCCTGACAGCATCCCTCACTGCCGGTGTCCACCACCGGGTTCGAGGGTTGCCACCTCGACAGGCACCAACAACCTTGCGGCCACAGCTCCGATAAGCTGCCTCGACAATAGAGGCGCGGAACACGGTCCACTCGGACTCCATGTCCCCCGCCTCCCTCGGAACGTGTTCAAAGCTCTCCCGGAGGTGGGAGTTAAAGCTCCGTCTTACGGGAGACTCTGCCAGACGTTCCCAGCAGACCCTCACGATACGTTTGGGTCTGCCAGGTCTGACCGGCATCCTCCCCCACCATCGGAGCAAACTCACCACCAGGTAGTGGTCAGTAGACAGCTCCGCCCCTCTCCTCACCCGAGTGTCCAAGACATGCGGCCGCAGATCAGATGAGACGACAACAAAGTCGATCATCGAACTGCGACCTAGGGTGTCCTGGTGCCAAGAGCACATATGGACACCCTTATGCTTAAACATGGTGTTCGTTATGGACAATCCATGACGAGCACAGAAGTCCAATAACAGAACACCACTCTGGTTCAGATCAGGGGGGCCGTTCCTCCCAACCACACCCCTCCAGGTCTCACTGTCATTGCCCACGTGAGCGTTGAAGTCCCCCAGTAGAACAAGGGAGTCCCCAGGAGGCGCACTCTCCAATACCCCCTCCAAGGACTCCAAAAAGGGTGGGTAGTCTGAGCTGCCGTTTGGTGCATAGGCACAAACAACAGTCAGAGCCCGTCCCCCCACACGTAGGCGAAGGGAGGCTACCCTCTCGTTCACCGGGGTGAACCCCAACGTACAGGCACCAAGATGGGGGGCAACCAGTATGCCCACTCCTGCTCGGCGCCTCTCACCAGGGGCAACTCCAGAGTGGAAGAGTGTCCAACCCCTCTCAAGGAAACTGGTTCCAGAGCCAGAGCCATGCGTTGAGGTGAGTCCGACTATTTCTAGTCGGAACCTCTCAACCTCACACACTAGCTCAGGCTCCTTCCCCACCAGAGAGGTGACATTCCATGTCCCAATGGCCAGCTTCTGTAGCCGAGGATCAGACCGCCAGGGTCCCCGCCCTCGGCCGCCACCCATCTCACATTGCACCCGACCCCTTTGGCCCCTCCCACAGGTGGTGAGCCCATGGGAAGGGGGACCCACGTCTCCTCTTCGGGCTGTGCCCGGCCGGGCTCCATGGGTAAAAGCCCGGCCACCAGGCGCTCGCCAGCGTGCCCCACCTCCGGGCCTGGCTCCAGAGTGGGGCCCCGGTGACCCGCGTCCGGGCGAGGGAAAACTTAGTCCATTAATTGTACTCATCATAGGGGTTTTTGGGCTGCACTTTGTCTGGTCCCTCACCTAGGACCTGTCTGCCTTGGGTGACCCTTCTAGGGGCATGAAGCCCCTGACAGCATAGCTCCTAGGATCATTGGGACACTCAAACCCCTCCACCACGGTAAGGTGGCAGCCCAGGGAGGGGCAGAGGAACAGAGGAGGTTAAATGCACTCTGCCCTGTCAGGGCCCTGAGTGTTTACATTAACAGAACTGTCAGTTGGAAGAAAACAAACCAACTGTTTGTATGTTTTGTCAATCCTGCTGCTGGCAGAGCCCTTTCAAAGAAGCGCCTCTCACACTGGGTGACTGAGGCCATAAAAAGGGCGTACAACAGCAAAGGTCAACAGGTGCTTTCTGGGGTACACGCCCATTCCACTCGAGGCCTAGTTGCCTCATGGGCTCTTTTTAAGGGTGTACCAGTGGCAGACATCTGTGCTGCTGCCAACTGGAGTTCCACAAACACGTTTGCAAAACACTACAGTTTGGATGTCACAGCATGTGGTGTCACTCAAGCTGTCCTCTCTAACACACAGTAGAGAACAGCCAAAACGCCTAAAGTATAAAGGCAGAAGTTCTCACAAGCATGCATTTTTCCAGAGCATTTTCAAGGGCGTGAATGAATTACGTTCCCATAGTCAATGTGTTACACTGAGTGTACTGACTGATAAGGGAACTGAAAGTTATGCACCATAACTCAAGTTCCCTGAAGGAAGGGAACGAGGTGCAACACATGTTTGCCCTTTCAATGCCCAAGCTCGGTGAAGTGCACTTGGAAAAAGTTAGATGGGCGCATGCGTCTTTATACCAAGAGGGCGGGGCCTCTGTGGTGACGTTGACGCCCACCTGCCGTAAAGGCGGGAATGTATTATTTCAGGTGAACCGCGCGGCGGCGCAATTCCCATAGTCAATGTGTTGCACCTCGGTGCCTCCTCACCGCCTCCAGCATCTGGCTGCAGTGTGGGCAAGAGTCGGGCGCATCCAGCACTATTTTTGCGTGTAACATCCCCAAGCAGACGGGACAGGCCTCGTGGGTGTCCGTCGCTGCGAGGGAGAAACCGCATGGCCTGGACTTGTTCACTTTTCATGGGCACCAGTGACCCCATGAAAAGGAAAAAGAGGGTAAAGATAATTTATGATGGATGTTTTTTGACAGCCATCAGAGGAGAAGCATTCATACAGCCACACCACCATGTCGCTGGAAGAACAGGACCGAACACATCAAAATAAGGTCCTTCAGAAAACTGCAGGTCTCAAACCATCCCTCCAATTGTTTGTTATGATTGTGGACAGGCGCACGAGGTTGGGCTCGCCGTCCTGCTGGTTTTCCTTGGAAGTCTTGTCTTTCGCTTTCCTTTCTCCGGAGGCATGTCCGAGATAAGGCGAGCGAGTCCTTCCAGAATCCTTTTCCTTTTATTTTGAGACGTCTCCTCCATCGCGTCGCTTTCGCTGGCTAGCCCGCTACGAATTAGCAGGGGTAGCAGTGTGACGCAGTTAGCGCCGTCGAGCGAAGCAGTCTGCGGAGAGAGGAGAAGAAAAAACTTCGGGGTTAAGAGAAAATGTGCCGGACTAGCTTTTGCTAGCCCAGCAGTACGCAGGAATAATTCTCCGTACGCTCTGTGTAGGGAGCAAGCTCACCTCTAGTTGAGCGATGAAGCAACAGAGAAGTCCCGCAAAGAGAGGTAGTTCAGGTTTAAGCGAGGTGAAGGGCAAATAGAGGAAGTTGGATGGGCGTCAGCAGCTTAAGTATCCAGAGGGCGGGGCCTCTGGCGCAACGCTGACGCCCTTGCCATAAAGGCGTGAATGTATTCCTTCAGGTAATCGTGCGGGGGCGCAATTCCCATAGCAGATGTTGCACCGAGAGACATGACTGAAAGTGAAGTCCACACAGCTCCAGCATGAAACAAAAATAATGTGGGAGAAGTTCTGATGCAGCTGCAGCTCAAAGGTAATTGGTATTTCTCATATTATACTAAAACTTATAGACAAGTTATACAACAAACTTAATGTAATTTGTCTTTTAACAGGTTGGAGAGGCCAGATGAGACACATTGCCCAGAGCCAGTTTTAAATGATACAGTTTATGGTTTATAAATTACAGTTCAGAAGAGATTTTAATGCAGGTTTGCACAGGTTTTGAAATTTTGTTAGATGTACCAAATACGACTTAATATGGTTAAAAACCCTGTGAAGTCTGTATTTGATTTTGAGTTAAACGTTAATGCACTATGATAGGCTAAAGTCTGTTGTATTTATATAAAGGTGCTATATAAGTAAGCTCCATAAGCTCCATATATTTTGAATTATTGGTGATGGACTGGCGACCTGTCCAGGTGTCCCCCACCTCTCACACAGTGATGGCTGGACATGGACACCAGTGACCCCCGAGACTCGAAAAGGAAGAAGTGGATAAACATAATGGATGGATGAATTATTTGCTCCTAGATTTTTATTTTATTGTTTTAGAGAAATACAGGCAACTACTGTAAGCTATTACTGGTAATTTAAGTTACAGAATTTTATGCACTCCTCCTGTATTATTTGTTCCTATTTTTGGTATAAATATCAAACAATTCAAAAAATTTGATACAATAAGGAACCTAAAATTGTTGTTTTAAATAAATGTTCCATTTGTTTACATTGTTGTTTATTCTTTTCAGCTTGTCAGTTACATAGCTGAAACTAAATTTATGACCATTTCAATTAAAAAATCGCTTCTGAAATCGAAAATCGTTTCTGAATCAAAAAATCTATTTTAAATCGAACCGTAACACCAAAAATCGGAATCGAATTGATTCGCCAGACACTGAGAGATTTTCACCCCTAATTGGTAACTCTAAATTGTCCCTAGGTGAGAGAGTAAATGTTTGTCTCGTCTGTCTCTATGTGTCCCTGTGATGGACTGGAGACCTGTCCAGGTGTCCCCTGCCTCTCGCACAGTGATTGCTGGACTTGAGCACCAGTGACCCCCCTGAAAAGGAAAAAGCGGGTAAAGATGATTTATGATGGATGTTTTTTGACAGCCATCAGAGGAGAAGCATTCCTACAGCCACACCACCATGTCGCTGGAAGAACAGGACCGAACACGTCAAAATAAGGTCCTTCAGAAAACTGCAGGTCTCAAACCATCCCTCCTGCTCTGACACGTTTTCATTTCAAGCTGTCAGAAGACATTCTGTTCTGATGGACGGTTCGATCCACTCAGGTCTCGGCTGCGTTCAGACTAGCCTTTAGCTTCTCTGTGGGGTCACAGTCAAAATCTGTTTCTACAAAGAGATCAGCCAAAGAGCTCTGAACCCAGTTTGACTAGTGTATTTGAAAAAGACAGAAATACCTTTAAGCCCTTTATTTGCAGTTTATTTACACATTGTTTGCTATGATTGTGTTTTTCGTCTTTTAATTTTCCATCTTTTGTTCAGAGTTTATTTTCTTCAGAATGTTTTCAGCTGTTTCAGCCACTTGGGTATCCAAGCATTAAGCTCGTTCAACTCGTTTGGGTTCAGTACCTTTTATTGAACCTGCAGGAAGATTTCTTCAAATCACAGAATTTTTTTTAAATCAGGTCATCTGGACAGTTTCTTCTTGGAAGAAACGTTTCGTCTTTCATCCGAAAGACTTCGTCAGTCTGAGGCCTGCCAACAAACTCTGTTGTATAAATAACACCTCGTTGACGTGTTGAAAGGCAGCCTGCTGTGAGATTGCCAGTCTCAGAAAATACAAAATTTCATTCCATTTTTCTTGTTTTGTGCCTGTTTTGACCCCGTTTGTATTTTCTGTCACACTGTGCATCCTTTTTGTCCTTTGATGCCTCGTTTTGTGCATTTCGTGTCTGTTTGTGTGCCTTTTTGTCTTTTTTTTAACATTCTTTTTGTATTTATATTCCTACTAATGTGTCTTTTTTGTTATTTTATGTCTGTATGAATCTTTTTAGACTCTTTGTTTCTCCCTGGTTGTCCTTTTAGTCTTAATGTTTGCGTTTGCCTCCCTAACACGTGTGCAGACAGCGTTTTTAGTAGACCGTGCTTTGTTTCTAGTTGTCGTTCTGCAGTGGATGCAGTTATGACGCTCATATCCTCCCTGTTTCGACTCGTCTGACGCAGTTTTCACATTCTGCTCATGACTGCAGCTCTTCACTCTCGCTCCTCCTTTTCCTGGATTTTTGACAGCAGATTTCTGACTCACAAAGTGTGCACGCAACCGAGCAAAGCAGCTGTTACTCTTAGCTGGAAACAAGGTTTTTCTCCGGCTCAGGTGCTCTCACTGTGTTCTGTTAGAGTTTGTACCTCCGCTTCATTTTGCAGTGACACTTTGAGGAAGCTGTGAAAGTCTGAAACATTAACATTACACATAGACATGAACAGTCATTTAGAACAAGATGACAACATGGTAAGGTTCACATCAAGCTAATCTCCATAAAACAGTTCAAAGGTTAACCTTCAGTGTTTTATGAAACAATAACTTATTGTTTTGTGTTTGCATTTGGATGTTTTATACCAGAGCTGTTTTCAGTCACCTTAAAAAACATTAAAATGTTTAACTTGTTTAATTTAATAAGTGTTTTCATGTAAAATAATTGACACGTTTGCATTCAGAGACGTTAACGTGGCTTGTTTAAATCAGTGGTGAGGGTGACAATAGGCCTTTAGTTAGAACGTGACATTGTATTTTCCTGTTAAATGCTAACGTGAAGATAAGATAGAGTTGCCATCACTTTACGTCCAGTTACAGTTCAGTAACCAGTGACAGTGTGAGGACTGGTGTGTGTTGCTTGTCTCCCCTGGATTTTTCCATCTCCGACACACCTGTTGTTGTATATTTGACTAATCCAAAGACGAGGAGGAGCCAGATGTCTTATTCAGATAAAATTTAGTAAATGAAAAGGTGTGAAAAATGATAGAAATGATTTATGACAGAGTGTGGTAGCTCAGAAAATGAGCTCTNTACAAATTAAACCTGATGTCTTCATTTTCAACTTTAATAACATGCAATATGTTTCACATCATCATTTAAGTCAAAAGTCAAAGTCAAAGTCAACTTTATTGTCAGAACTGCAATATGTACAGGACATACACAGGATTGAAATTGCGTTTCTCTCAGTCCCTCGGTGCAACAGTAACCATCTAAACACTAAAACATTTAATAAACATAAGCATAAAATAGTAAAAGTGTAACACTGTCCTGAGTTTTTTCATAGTAGTATAAAAGTATGAAAATTTACACCAACACTGAAACACCAAACACCCAATGAACATAAGCATAAAATGAAATAATAAAAGTGTAATACTGTCCTGAGTTTTTGCATAGTAGTATAAAAAGTATAAAAAGTATATCTATAAAATAAACTGAAGGTTCTAGCATTGACATTTGCAAAGAGTGGCAAAGCAGCATATGAGTTAATGTACACAGTATATGTATGAGGTAGTTGATGTTGGTATAGAGGCAAAGTGGCATATGCAGTAAGGCACATAAGGCACATTTGGCATCCTTAGATAAGGCTAGTCAGAGAATACTGTATATGTATCAGCAGTAGTGTAGATATAAAAGTAGTGTAAATGTAAACAGTAGTAATAAATGTAAAACAGTAGTAATAAATGTAAACCGTATTAATAAATGTAAACAGTGAATGTAAACAGTAGTATGACTATAGGCAGTAATGTAATACAAACATTAGTGCAAATATGAGAAGTAGTGCAAACTGAATGAGCACATGACCGAGAGTTTAGTGAATAACCCGTTTGATGACACAGAGTCCAGTGTTAAAATCTTTGTGTTGAGTGGTAATGTGTGAGAAAGTTTTTTGTGTTAAGGCAGTTCAAATGGGAGGGGAGGCAGAGCAGGCAGAGTGTTTAGCATTCTGACTGCCTGATGAACAGAGCTGTCTCTCAGTCTGCTGGTTCGAGCCTGGAGACTCCTCAGTCTCCTCCCTGATGGCAGCAGTCTGAAGCAGCTGTGTAGTGGGTGTGTGGGATCACCTGCCATGCAGTGGGCTTTCCGAGTGAGGCGGTTGCTGTGTAAGTCCTGCAGTGAGGGCATTTTCTCTAACAAACCCTTTTCGTCTTCCTTCTACTTCTGAAGCATCATGGGATATAGAGTCCCTTCTATTAAATGTCAACAAATATAGTCTACTTTGAACCAGATATTAACAAAATCTATGAAATAACAATTACAACTAAAATAGTAACTTATATCAAATTATAATATCCCAAATAATTTGTCATAAACATATCCTGGTTAAAGCCAAACACACCCTCAACACCTGTCTTCTACACGAATCACCCCAGGTGTCCTTCACTGTCCATCACAGGTGTTCCTATAGATAATAATAATTATTATTATAAATAATAAAGTGCTATGTGTTGGCATCATTGTATGTTCCAATACAAAGATGAAATTGGCTCTCTCTATTTGACGCATCGCACCTGGGATACATCCAGGTGGAGCAGTGGGCAGCTATGTAAGCATTTGAGGAGCAATTTGGGATTAGGTGTCCTGCTCAGAGACACCATGAGATGTGCAATGACTGGGGATCAAACCCAGGGCCTTCGGGTCCGGGGTCGGCTGCCCTGCCCCTACACCATTTCGACCCCTATTTTGGGTCTTGTCCCCTTCTCTTTGTCAATGGATTATTTTCTTGTCATGTTCAGTTCCTGCTCGTCGCGTCATCACCTCCCCGCATGCACGTTTTGCTGCCATGTCAGCTCCTTTTGTTGGACGTACAAGGACTGAGGGGCCAGGTGTGAGTGAGTGTTTTAGGACTGATCCGAAGGGCATCATCAGATCTGATGAGGCCCTCTGGATGGAGGGTGAAACGTTTCTATAAAAAAGAAACTGTCCAGATGACCCGACTGAGAACTATTAGATTCTTTAAGCTAGTTTTTGCAACACACTGAACACCAAATATCTTTTTCCTCCCTGGCTACTCATGAAACTTTTATAAACAAAGCATTACTATTTGTTTTTTGAAACAATATTGAAGTAAATTAAGCTTAATTGACTCTTATATGAATTAAACTTGGATACAACTTGGAAGTGCACTTTAAAACTTGATCTGTAACTTTAATTTGATCTGTACTGTTGATGTGGTCTTTGAATTGAAGTTATAATAATAATAATAATAAACTTTATTTGTATAGCACCTTCCTGCAATGCCTTGCATTGACCAAGGTGCTTAACAGGACATTTGAATGATTCTTGAAAAATACCTGCTGGAATTATTTTATTTGTTTTTGTGAATGTTTAACTATGTGAATGTTTAACTATTTTTGATAACAGTTTAGTCCTGTGTATATAGTAATGCTAATTTTTGTTTTGTTTATGACCTTGTTTAGGTCAGGGTTTTTTTCACCCCCTGTTCCCACCCAGGATGGCAAGCTACCGGATCACCGCAGCTGTGCGGTAGGACTTAAATTGCACCAAACTATTTGTTTTTTTCTGGACATATTACCCTGGATCATGAACTACAAACTACCAGATTATTGATTGATGGACCTTTAATCATCCGGGATTCAAGAACTGATTTAAAATAGAAAAAAAAAGAACTCTTGGGTGTAATCAGGGTCTGTTTTGTTCTGTGTATTTTGTCTATTGGTTGTAATTAGGGTCTGTTTTGTTCTGTGTATTTTGTCTATTGGTTATACTCAAAGAAAATGATTATTATTACAAACAATATTATTATCAGAGTCAGAGAGTCTTTATTGTCATTTGCACCGCATGTAGTACATGTGATGAGATGAGATTATGTACACGGGGTCCCAGTTACATCCAACAACAAAATGTAAGAGAAAAACAGTAATAACATCTAGGATATGGACCGCTAGTTGGCAGTGTAGTGCAAATATTGCATAACTTGCTAGCTACCAATTGTTGAATTTATTTAGCGGTTTAGAATTAGCTTCCCCTAATTTTCATAAGACATTAGTGCTTTTGAAATTGCGGACCTAAATAAATTAATTAGTGCTTTAGAAATAGCGGAACTAATTTTTGGATTAGTGCTGCCCAGCGCTGCAAAGCAACATTCTTCAGCTGAATTAGGAGGTCTGCCATACCTCACACCAAGTCTTTACTTTAAATTCAGCAACATCTGTCTCAATGAACGTTCATCTAGCAAAGGTCCAGGATCTTTAAACTCTCTTTCAGTGTCTGACATGCTTTTTGTTTTCACTCAACACATCTATTTTCAGGTCTGGACACTCAGAACGCTCCAGACCTGCAAATTATCATGAAAACTAGAATTTCTTACTGCGTAAAACGAAATACAAAGAAAATGTTTGCTGGTGGAATAATATCAGACTTTATCTGGGTCAGGAACTGGACATTGCCCCCTGCACTTGAAATTTCTTCTTGGCATTTTTTAATGTTGTAAATAAAACTTTTATACAATAGGGAAGCAGTGACAAAAGAATTTGATGTAAAAAATTAATTCAGTACCAGGAACTTTGATCCATCAAAACCGCCATGACTCAGTGTTTTATTAGAACGTAAACCAGTGAAACTAAACCACAGCAGCTGTTTCTGCTGTGCTTGCAGCCACATTTTTCCCTTAGTCAACTTTACAGGAGCAGCAGGACCAGAAAACTGTTTCTACATATCATTTTTGTTCAATATAACTGTTGTCTATTTATCTAAAAAAGATTTAAGTTAGGTCCTCTTGACGGATTCTTCTTGTTGAAATGTTTCATCTTTTATCGAAAATACTTCTTCAGTCTGAGGAGCTGCAACAAACTCGGTCTTATAAATAGCACCTTCTCATAGTGGATCAGCCAGTTTATATTTGACATCCAGAACTAGCTGTTCACATGATGAAGCCTAACGGCCAATCATTAGAGCCCCGATGGCCACTTGCTATTCACAGGGGGCTGAGTGATAACAGCATACCGTATTCTCCAGCCTATAAGTTGCACCGGAGTAAAAGTCGCACCAGGCCAATTATGTCCAATAAAGTGGAAAAATCCACGTATAAGTCGCACCGACCTATAGGTCGCACCTCACGGCACAAAACGAGCATGCGCAGCAACAACAGACCTGCAGTGCAGCAAACAGACCTGCATCTCTTTGATCTTTAAAGATAAACACATAAAAAATATATTTTTGTTAGCTGACATTACAGTAAAAGTGTGTCTCAGTTTAACTTTTCTTGATAAATGCACTTTGACGGTTAAAAACCATTAAATTAAGTGACCATTTTTTGGTCAAAGTGAAAAAAAACCCCGAAAAATCCACGTATAAGTCACACCGGCCTATAAGTCGCAGGGCTTGGAAATGTAGGCAAAAAGGTGCGACTTATAGGCCGGAGAATACGGTAGTTGAACACGGAGGCCTCCACCTCTGTTTTATGATGGACTTTTTTTTTTTTTACAAAGATGGCCTCCTTTATTCCTCTCTCAAAACATCGTTCCTCTTTATCACGGATGTGAACGTCTTCATCCCTGAAAGAGTGACCAGTAAGAGAGGCAAGCGGCCATCAGGACACTAACACCAATTGTAAGGCTGATGGTCCTCTTTTATCATGTGAACAGCTAGTTCTGGATGTCATCAGTTAACTGGTTGATCCACCATGAGAAGTTACTATTAAAGGTGCTATATGTAACTTTTCTAAAAATATATTTTTAACATATTTCTTCACTCTGTCACTATCTCCTGACAGACTGATGTTAGACAGGTAATCTCTGAAAAAAACAAAAAAAATATTGTCCCCTTGCTTCTCCAGGTGGTAAATAAGCATTTCTAAAAAGCAAAAGTGACCCACCGTTAACCAGCCAATAAAAACAGAGCTTGAATTTGAATCAGCCAATAAAAACAGAGCTTGAATTTGAATTTCAGCAGACCACGAGGGGCAGAGCCATATATGACTCTAAGGGGGAGGGAGCAGAATGCTTTCCCTGTTGAAAATATTTCTAAGTGCTGCGTGCTACAGAAAGTTACATATAGCACCTTTAAGACTGAGTTTGTTGCAGCTCCTCAGACTGAAGAAGTCTTTTAGATAAAATACTAAATGTTTCAAAGAATCTGTCCAGAGGACCTGACTCAACATTGTTAGATTTTTCTATCTGGATTATTGAGCATTCATCAAGATGTTGTCTATTTATTTTAAATTAAAACTACAAATGAAACTCTACAAACTAACTCTGAACGTTCTCCAGCTCAGAATTAGAAAGCGCTTGTGTGGATTATTATTTTTTTAATTATTATTATTTTTTACATTTTTGGGCTCTAGTGGCCTTTATTGTAGAGGGAGAGGGCGAAACGGGTAGAGAGGGGAGAGACACTGCAGAAAGAAGCTTGTCGGGTCTGGGACGCGAACCCGCAACGCCTGCAGAGAGGCCCAGCCTCAGAACATGTGCTGCGCGCTGATCCCCCACACCACAGCGGTGGCACTTTGCTGTGGATTTAAAAGTGCAACTTCTGTTTGTTTTTGAGCATTTCATATTTTTAGTTTCAGTAAATGTTTTCCACTGTTTGGTGTGTCCGACTTCACCAGGAGCACTTCGTGTAAAACTTTAACACAAGTGTCAATGAAACCGTTGTTTTTCCTGCCAGACTTAAAGGGAAATTAAAAAAATTCCACTTGACCAATACAAAACAGCTCATTTTTAAAGGCAAGAAACATTCTTGCAAGTTTTAGCTTTAAATTACACGTAATCTTATTTTTCAGAGGAGATCAGGTTCTGAGAAGAAAGCTCTGTGTTTTAAAGCTTTGTGAGCGTTTCCCTGCAGACGGATCAGTTGGGTCTGCTGGACAAAGAGACGTCTGTGTCCTACCAGGAGTTGGTTCCTGCGTGGCGATGCTGATCCAGAGGAGAACACAGGCCCAGGTGTGTATCGTTGACATGGTTCCCTTTCAGCTGCAGGCATTCCTGGCGTGCACAAACTGGGATGACACTGAGAAACTCATGAAGGCAGCCTCTCCTTCTGCCCAGCCATGTGCTCGCTTTTTCCACTCGTGGCGGGTTTGGCCTTGGATCTGTCTGGGTGGTTTAAAATCACACATACAAGGAAGAAAGAAGGGAAACAGCATAATTACAGACATTCTGGATGATGCAGTCCAAAACATGAGAAAACATGCAAGTTTCAGAGAAGAGTTCAGGTTTGAGTCTTTGATGTGTAAGGAGGATTTAGCAGAGTTCCCTCTCAAATCTTCACGTTCTTCACCAAATTGAAAACGTTGCAAAGGTTAAAGCTGCAGCTTGCCTCAAAAATGTGTTCTTCTCCTCATACTGAACCTGTTCTGATGGGTTTGAGTAGTTTAAAGGAAGTGGATGCATGTGTTGGTGATGCGTCATGAAACCTTATGTTACCCATTACAAAACAAAGTGAAGCTGAAGGCGAGCTTCAAAGAAACACGTGTGCTGTCAATAATTTTTTAAAGGGTTGAGGAAGTTCGCTTGAAATCTGCAGGGGATGGGAGTGACTTTACGGTGAGTAAATGATGAAATATGGTGATGTTTGGTGGGTGTGGGAGAAACGATGTGCATGTGTGAAACGATCCTCGTGTTTACGTTAGATCTGTCCTGCATTGGATGCAGTACATAAGTACAGTATAAACTAAGAATCATGTGGCCTACGTTGGCATGTCCTAAAATGAGCAAATGTGTTTCATATTAAAAATTTATCATAGCAGACTGTAGATTTGAAACACGATACCAGGGTCATTGACAGATCCTCACAGATCTATACGCTGCTGGACAGTTGGCGTGAGTGACTTCAGGACCTGTTCACGTTGCCTTTTTGGAGAACGTGTTCAGCCCTCTCTTGTTCCAGCATCCAGTGAGATTTTTCTGGGTGCTAATTTTCGTCGTCCAGGATCCTTCACATCCGGACCGCATATTCTGGCCATTTGTGTTTGATGACCGTGTTTTGACAGTTCTTTGACAAATGCTTTGCCTTCGCTTTGCTGAAAGTCTTTGTGGACAGTCTTTTGCTCGGATGATAGTCCAATGCACTGCCCTAGTTCAGTGCTTTTGTTTTTAAACCCCTCTAATGTTTATTTTGAGCGGGGTTGCATAGGAGTCCAGCCATGGTGTTCTCGGTGAAGTCACAAGCCCCTTTCATAAGTCAAACCTGCGCTATTGCCGCACAGAGCAGTCTGGCTTTAACCCTCCCCGGGACATTCATAAGACCACAGTTGAATGCGGGCAGGTCCCGCTCACATGAACGTGTTCAGAAATGAACCCGTAGCGCAGATCCAAAAGAGGCGCGGAGCTGAGCTGAACTGGACCACGACGTATTTATTGTGGGACAGACATCAGACATGTACAAGTTGTCGTGTCGTGTCATTTTTAATATTTCCTCAGTAATAAATGTACAACTCCCTGACGTCTCCCTACAGCACGCGCGCACACACACACACACACACAGCGCCTCTGCGAGAGAGAGAGAGAGAGAGAGAGAGAGAGAGAGAGAGAGAGAGAGAGAGAGAAAAAAAGTGAAACTAACTTTTACAAGTAGTCGTTTCGTGTCATTTTTAATATTCCCCTGTTAATAAATCTGCCTGTTGATTAATCATGCGGTCGCACACTGATGTCATCTGTACTCTGAGCGCGGATCCGCGGGTTTCATTCACAAGTGGGTCTGCCCGACTCGGATACGCCCCTGACGCTACCTCTAGTGGCAGATCAGGGGCGCATCAGAGGCGAGTAAAATTAACTCGCCAATCCGCATTCGTGTTTTTTCTGAATGCTCGTTGGAGGACTGAACATGCATCAGGTCTGGACCGAGCTGTCTTATGAAAGGGGCTACTGTGAGCCAGTTCTGGACATGCCTTTCATAATAAATCTGATCCGATCCAATCAATAACCACAGTAGCTGTGATACAAAAAATCAGATGTTGTATGTGTTTTTGACATGGTCCTATCTTAATGCATGTACTACTAACTATGTGTTCTGCAAAGTGTTATGAGATCCATCAGACTTACTCTTCCCGTTCCACCAACACTGTGATAGCCTGGCCCTCGCCTTCCTGCACAGCTCCGCTCAATTCTCATTTCCCTTCACTGCACAGTCTGGGACTTCTCCCATTAACAACGATTTCTCCGGTAGATTTTTCTTCGGACCAATCAGAGAACAGAAGGGGCGGAGTTTTTGGCCCCTAACCCACGCCCCCACCTGTCCCAGCGCAGCCAGCAGCGAGCATTCGCATGTTCTCATTCAAAGCGATGCAAAGCGATGCAGGACTGTTTTATATGTGACACAAATTTATTAATTTCCCCTTCTTAATCCCTTATCTGGAGTTTTCTTTTGTTTTTTTCCCCAAAAGTCAAGTAATCGCTCCCTCCTCCCTCTCCTCCACCCTCCGTTGAGTGAAATGAACAAGGAGGAAATGGCTGAGGTTGTCACGAGAATTAAACTCGGGTTTTACGTTGCTGACCGAGTCCCATCAGATTTTCTGGTCTTTTGGTGAGCTGGACCAGCGATCCATGGTTTTATTTTATTAAAATGTTTTATTAACATATAAACACAGAATTTGCGCAGCGAGAGAAAAGCTGCAGGAGGCGGAGCAGTTGTCAGTCAAGTTCACCAGAGCACGGGGGGTGGCTCTGAGGGGAGGGAGCAGAATGCTTTCCCTGTTCAAAATATCCAATGGTTTTGTTCCTCAGCAGAGGCCAACGCCTCCAGCAAGAATCGTTTCTCTATGGAAAAAGTCCAGACCCTTGTCTGAAGCGAAGTGAAGGACAGGGTCTGGTTTTAACCAGGCTAACACTGTGAGGCTGCTTCTAAAAGAGTGAAAAAATAGAAAAATGTAAAAATCCTTAACAAACCAGGTTCAAAGTAATCATGTGTTAGCAAGTTCTATAAGCATTTACCTTGAAGAGAGTCACCTCTGTAATCCTGGTTTGCACAACGGAATTTAAAATGTTCATTTACATAAAAGTGAATCATTCGATTCGAGTGTCTTAATTGATTTCTCCCTGTGTTCCCAGCTGTTTGTAATCACGTCCTGTCTTGCCTGTGTGTATAAACCTTTCTGTGAGTTCTGTCCTTTGTCGTGTCTTCGTTGGGTATATCCTACCAGTCTGTCCTGACTGAACCTGTCTGTCCCGATTCCCTGTTTTAGTAAGTGTATGCTGCAACGCCAGCTCTTTATTTTGTTATTAAAAAGTATTTATTTTTATAAATCCTTGAGTCTGACTATTACCTGCACTGTTGGTTCCCTTATCAGTCAGGTTCACTGCGGTGCAACAAATGACTATGGGAATTGCGCCTCCGTGCGGTTCACCTGAAGCAATACAATCACGCCTTTTAAGGCAAGTGGGCGTTGGCGTCACCAGGGGCCCGCCCCCCTGGTATAAGAGGCGCTAACCTCCCACGTCCGTCCTCTTTTGCCCTTCACCTCGCTTCACACCTGAACTTCACAGGACTCTTGTGTGACTGGATTGCTCGTCTGGAGGTGAACTTGTTCCCTGCCGAGAGCGTCACTGATTTTCCTGCGAGCACTTTGTTTAGCTTCAGCTATCCTAGTGCGGTCGACTTCATCTTCATCCACCTTTGGCTGTTCTTTGCCCACTTTCAGCGGAACGCTAACTGCGCAACAAGCTACCTGCTAAGCTAACGGAGCTGTCAGGTGAGCCACCACAAATAGCCAGACGAAAGGATTCAACGCTTATTTCTGTTGTTCATCGCCCAGTTAGCGGGATGCTAACCGGGCAGCACGCTACCTGCTAAGCTAACGGAGCTAGCAAGTTAGCCAACACGAACAACGCATTGAGAGGTTTTCTTCGCCAACCACATTTAGCGGTGTCTAACTGGTTCGACTCAACGTTTCTTCACGGACATGGCGCCGGAGAAGAACAAGAGAAAATTAAAGAACTCCAACAAGACGAGTAGGCCAGCAAGCCCCGGCTCCCGAGCCTGCCCCAGTGGATATGGTTACTTTATCTTGGTGGCGGACACCCACGAGGCCTGTCCGTTCTACCTGGGAATGGTTCACGCCAAGGCAGCTCTCGACTCCCCCGAATCTTGCCCTCACTGCAGACAGCTGCGTGAATCAGCGAGAAGACGCCACATGGATTTCGTGGCCAAGGCCATGTACAGCTCCACCGCGGCACGAGACCCGCTCCCCACAGAAGCTCTCACTCCCACAGCGGAGTTAGAGGCAGAAGGCACGGGAAACTGGGGTGAGATGATGGACATCGTCGCCCCCATGGGGGACTCCATAGCAGAGTTCGACACAAGTGACTTAATGCAGGCCGACAAACTCCCGCTAACCGCCTCAGGTGAGCTGTCGGACGACGAGGCGGACAACGAGGAGGAAGGAGAAGACAAGGACTTCTCTCCAGCCCCAGCGGCAGGTCAACCAGAGACAGACACGTCCACCCCTGCTCTGTTCGAGCTGTGCCGCAGAGCCGCGGACGCCTGAGCCCCCCCTCGACAACAAGTAACGAGGCTGGCAGGGAACTTCTTCTACGCCAAGCAGCAGTCGGCAACAAGGCACAGGATGCACATCTTCCCCAACTTCCAGACCGAGTTGACGCGCTCCTGGGCTGACCCTTGGGCCCCCCTGACTCTGCCTCTCTCAGCGTTCTTGGACGTGGATGGAATGAAAGCAGCAGGTTTGGCCCACATGCCTCAGATAGAGGAGACGTTGGCGGCTCACTTAGCCCCCAGGACGTCGAGCTCCAAACCCACTCTGTCCAGCAAAGCCCGTTATGTGTCAGCCGCACAGCTGGAAAAGAGCTACAGGGCACAAGGCCTCGCTGTGCGCGCCATGAACACCTCTGCATTGATGCAAGCCTATCTGGCTCGAAAGCTGCAGGAGCTGCAACAGACCTCCAACAGGAAAAAGATGGCCGAGATCCTAGAGGAGGCCAGAAAAGCAACAGACTTTGTTCTGCGCCTCATGGGAACCGCAGCCATCGCGCAGGGAAAGGGTATGGCTGAGACTGTGATCGCTCAACACCACTTGTGTTTGACCCTCACTGACCTCCCAGAAGGCCAGCATGTGCCATTCCTCCACCACCCCATCCAGCCCACAGGCCTGTTTGGCGGGGCGCTGGAGCGGATCCAGAGCAGACTGGATCAACGGAGGAAACAAGAGGAACCCCTGAGAGAGAG